>ML326735.1:0-30471 GCA_005239505.1 Nicotiana paniculata | reverse complement strand
TAATTAAACTATAAGAAATATCCGAGGAAGAATTCACCAACGGGGGAAACCATAACCTTAGACATTTATTATCATTGTTTACACTATATTGTTAGTTAATTGCTAGTTTATTAGTTTGTTATTAGATTTAGTAAACATCACCACTTGATATTCAAAAGTCTTGAAAAAATATATTAAGTAACAGTTTATTATTTTAAAGACTTAATTGATACGTAAATTCTCTGTGGGGTCGACTCTGGGCGTAATACCCCGGATTATATTTGCAGCGCCCGTGTAGTCTTTCTATAAGACATAGTTGAGCGTGATCAAATTTTGGCGTCGTTGCCGGGGACTTAACAGTATTATCAATTGAGTTGAAAGAAATACAAAAATGCTGAAACATAGTCAATTTTCTTTAAAATTTTTGTTTTCACATTGAAAGTTAACGTTTGCTAAGTGTTTCAGGTGCATGCCTAGAAACTCATCGAGGACTTGTGAAGTAATTGAAGCCTTATAAAACCCCGAGAAAGTTTTCAGGGCCATAAACCGGACCAACTGGAAAAGCAAACATCAACTACAAATTGAACAAATTGAAACCGACATGGAAGATCCACACAACCGGAATAATCATGGGGATGATGTGGTAGACCCAGTCTCTCAAATAGGGGCAGAGGCTCATTTATATGACTGGGCACAAGCGATAGCTGAGAATTTGGCCACAGCAATACTGGTTCCTCATATACAGGCTGAGTCCTTTCAGATAACAAATAATATGCTGCACCTATTGCAGAACAAAGGGCTATTCTCAGGGTCATACATTGAAGACCCCCAGCAGCATTTAAAGAACTTCCTGTCAATTTGCAAAACTCAAAGGCAGCCAAACGTCACTCAGGAGGCAATAAAATTGTTGTTGTTTCCATTCTCAGTGACTGGTGCTGCCCAGACTTGGCTAAACTCACTCCCCATAAATTCCATTACCACATGGGAGGAGTTAGTTAAGAAATTCGTTAACAAGTTTCACCCACCTAACAAGACTGCCCAACAAATCGATGAGATCTTAAGCTTCCGACAAAAACCAGCAGAAACCTTACAAGAGACATGGGAGCGATTTAATGGTATGTTAGTTATCTGTCCACATCATGGTATTCCAGATCAAATGTTGGGGAAGCGTTTCTATATGGGTCTGGCAGATACGGTTAAAGCAAATGTTGATGCTTCAGCTGGTGGAGCATTCCTGAGCAAAACGTGGAGAGAGAGTCAAAGCTTGCTTGATAAAATGGCACAGAATTCAGGATGGACAACAAGGAATGCACCCATTACTCATGTATTTCATTCAGTGCCATTCGATCCATCTAATACCATTGTAGAGAACGTGGCCACCATGATAACACAAATGAGTATACTTACTAAGAGGGTGGAAGAATCGGGACAAAACAGCAGGTGCACATCGCTGACACAACCAATAGGGGCTTGTGCACATCTTGCATTACTCAACCACTTGGTAATCACTGGAATACAGAAAGTCATCACCCTCCTTATCCAGAAAATATGAATTATGTGTCAAATTAGGGAAGCCAGAGACAAGGGGGCAGAACTGGGGTCAACAAGTTCAACCATATAGGCCACCTCACCAACAGCAAAATAGTGGAATTATAGGTTTCAGGGGACCGCAAGGTAATGCAGCATCATTTCAGAGGCCACAGGGTTATAATCATCAGAATCAACAACAATCATACTACCCTCCTCAGCAGATGGGTTTGCCAGGTTAGAAGCTATGATGCAGCAGGTTTTAGGTCAAATGCAGAAATCAGTGAGAGAGTAGATGTACATGATGCAGCTATTAAAAATATTGAAGTACAGTTGGGGCAGATATCTATGGCTGTGAACAACCGTCCTCCTGGAACTTTACCTGCGGACACTCAGGTAAATCCTATTGACCAGGTCCCAAGGCAGCTGATGGCAGTGACTCTTCGCAGTGGCATAGAATTAAATGTGGATCTGGAAAGAACTCATGAAAGCAGGCAGACCGAAACATTGGTACCCATGCAGATTGAACTTGATGATTCAACAATCTTGACCAAGGCAACAGTGCAACCTAGTGAAGAAGAACCCAGTGCACAGAGTGAGACTGAAAATAAAGTGGAGTAGACTCATAAGCCGATAGTTGAGGTGGTGGCTGAGAAAGAAAAGTCCCAATTCACTGAAAAAAAGAGACCACCAGCTCCATTCCCTCAAAGGCTGGCTAAATACCAAAAGGTTGAACAGTACAAGAAGTTCTTGGACATGCTAAAACAGATACAGGTAAATATTCCATTGATTGATGCATTGAAAGAAATGCCTGGGTATGCTAAAATGATGCAGGAATTGATGTCCAGAAAAGTCGACTTCCAAGATCTAGCTACTGTCACCCTTACTCAGACTTATAGTGCGGTGGTGACGCATCCTATTGCTGAAAAGTTGTCTGACCCAGGGAGTTTTACAATTCCTTGTACCATTGGCAACTTGACTTTCACCAAAGCTCTATGTGATGTAGGGGCCAGCATTAATTTGATGCCGTTGGCCATATATAAAAGACTGAGGATTAGTAGAGCCAGGCCCACCTCCATGCTATTGCAACTTGCTGATAGGATGGTGAAGAGAATGTCGGGTATTCTGGATGATGTCTTGGTGCAAGTAGGGAAGTTTGTATTTCCTGTTGATTTTGTGATATTAGACTGCAAGGTGGATGAAGAAATTCCCATAATTTTGGGAAGGCCATTTTTGGCCACAGGCAGAGCTCTTATTGATTGTGAGACTGGTGAACTTAAGATGAGGCTTAACAATGAAGAAATAACTTTCAACGTGCAGAAATCCATGAGGAAACCCAGTGAGTTCGCCAACTGCTCTCTTATTGATGCTGTAAATGTGATACCAGAAAAAGAAGATGCTTTCCTGTCTGTTGGGAACCCTTTGGATGAACGTTTCATGAATATGGATGATATGAATGGTGAAGAACTAGCAGATTGGGTGTTAGCACCTGAGTAAAAAGAGGTATGGAAACAGGCTCTCGAATTTTCTTCATTACATTTAGAGAAAAGTGAGAACCTGCCGGCCGAGCCATCTAGTGAAAAACAACCCAGGTTGGAACTGAAATCAGCGGATGCTGATGTAGTCGAAAAGCTATTGGATTTAACAAAGAACATCGATGATACATACTTTGTTGAATCTAGTGTCGGTATTGTTAAGGATGTTGGTACATACTCCAACCAATTGTTCACATTGTATTTGGATGATAATATGCAAATAGAGTTATCCGAACCACCTGATGAGTATAAAGAACAAGATGCTTACATTCTTGAGTTCTTCTTGCCAGAGAGTAAAGAGTACACATTTTGTCGAAAGGCCAAGAAGCACAGATTAATATATTGTTTTATTGGGCCAGGAAGATGTGTTCCACCACCCCATGAGCATGATGATAGAGCAGAATCAAAAATGGGGGTTCAATTCAAAAGTTCAAAGTGGAGGCGTAAAGTGATTAGAGCATGTTCTTGATGGAGCATAAAAGCGAGAGCAATGGGAAAGATGTCGACACTAGTGGACCAGGGAGTTTCTTACACCTTACTTTTATTTCTTGTTTTGTCTATATGTGATGCACTGAGGACAATGCATGATTTAAGTGTGGGGTGCTGTATATAATTTTGTGATTTGTTGTGTGCATTCTTATTAGTAGTTTTAGTTTTTCATGTTGGTAATTCTTTTTTTTTTTTAAGTTTTTATTTTTAGAAATATGTGGACTCTTCCTGATGATGGATCTACTAGACTATTTTCTTGAAGGAAGTAAGTCTAAAGAAAATAACAAAAAAAAAGATTTTTGTTTTAGGTAGTGTAGTAATTCCCCCTTGGTTTTTCTTTGGACCACAGTTCTTTTCCAAGGGTTTTTAATTAAACCAGGTGTAGGTAGTTTTTAATTCTTAGGAGTAGGAATCGAAATGTGATAATGCCTTTAGAATAGTCAGTACTATGGTTGTGACGCTTAGGCTCAATTTTTGACTCCCGGATAAATACCTTAAATCAAGAATTCTTAACATTTACTTAACTGCTTTGACTGGAGTGTCGTGATAAATCCAATCCTGAGTGAGTTATGTGCCATGTGTGTGTGAGATTTGCATGTTATTCTGTGCATTGCATTTGATGTCTAGAACTTGCCCCGTGTGTGTGCAAAGCGAAATAGAAGTTTTGTTCAGTCTTGAATGTGATATAGGCATTTCTTTGTTGATCCACTCATATATATTTTACCCACCTAATCATTATGTATCATCGTTAACCCCGTTGAGCCTATAATCCTGTTTCTTTGGCAGCCACATTACAAGCCATATCCCTTTTGTTTTAATCGATCTTATATTTGAACTTTGTCACCTCTCGTAAGCACTGAAAATGTTATGAAATATGAAAAAGTTAAAGTGTGGGGTGGTAGATTTGTTTGTGAGGGGAATAATTGAAATAAGGAGAAAGGGGCAGCTTGAAAAAGTAAGAGTCACTTGAAAAAGAAGAAAAGAAAAAAAATAAATAAACAGTTGTGTTGTTGTGAAAGAAAAATATATGTGGTGACTATTAATGTAATTTTGCTTAAAGAAGTATGGGGTAATAACATCGATGTGGAGGTGTAATTTGGCTTAATATAAGTTTGAGGTTGAATACGAAAGTATATGTATTAAAGTGCTTAGGGAGGTGTAGTCACTCTTATATCCAAATATATCTTATCTGTCCCGCAGCCTACATTACAACAAAATTAATTCCTACTTGATCCTAGACTGAATGAGCTCGATTAGTAGAGTATTACACTACGGGCAAGACTATGGTACGTCTTGTGTGGCATATGAATATTTTATTTCTAAGAGCGAGTGAATTCTTTCGATCTTGAGTTCCTAAGTGTTCTTAAATTTTATTGTGTTGTGAGGAACTAGCTCTTTGATTTGGTGAGGGCACATGATTCATGACGGAAAGGTAATTTTGTTGACCTCTAAGTTAGAGTAGTTAGTGAATTGTGAATAAAGCATGGTATTTGTGAGTCGATTATTGAGGCGAGGATGTCACACCTCTGTGCTTGAAATATTTAAATATTCTTGGTATAACGTGTTAAGGGATTTGCTTAATAAGTTTTGTACATGAGTGTAGTTTTATTTCTCGAGGATGAGCAAATGTTTAAGTGTGAGGTATTGATGCGAGGCTAGAATGCACAGTTTAACATGTAATATACATTACATTTGCGGTGCATTAATGATAAAAATACACTTTTTATGTGCTTAATGGAGTTTATTTCATGTGTAGGTGAATTGGAGATGGAAACGGAGCTAAAGGGATGAAAATACATCGAAAATACACTTAAGGGTCGAAGAGGAAACACCTGGGCGATAGCCGGGCGCCAGAGCCCAAAAGCCTGACCCTACCTGGCGTAAGCTAGGATTTAGGGCTAAAATGCCAGCCCTAACCTGGCGTTAGCCAGGTGTTAGGGTTGAAACGCCAGCCCTACCCTGGCGTAAGCTAGGCTCCAGGGTCCAAACGCCCGGGGTCCCAGGTTCAGCCGATTCTGAGTTTTGACGAGTTTAAGTGTTTCCCGGTTGAAATAGAAGTCTCCCACACGTTTAGGGTTCGCCTAAACATTTAAATAGACTCCTAAAACACAACGTAAAAGGTTGGGAAGGCATTCGAAGGATTGAAGGAGAGAAAACCATTGAAGTTCCAAAACATTGATTTCTGCATCTTGTATTCATTACTTTATCTTTCAATTATGCAATTTATATTAGTTTTGATTCTTATAAACATGAGTAGCTAAATTCTTTAGTCTAAGGTTTTGGTAGAACCCGCTAGGGATGAATTTATTGTGATATATTTTGGTTGATTAATCTCTTTTTGTTCAACTACGTTCTTGTTGTAGTTGATTGAAAGGGCCCTCAATTAGGTGTTCCTATATATTATGTATCTACTTGAGAGAGAGTGCATATTTAGGTAGTTGTTTGAACAACATCACTCCCGGAGTATAGACAAAAGTCATAACCGAGGGTATAGAGGTTGGATTAGAGATGACGATACATCAGGTGCAATCTAAAGTGAACTGTAATGCAATCTAGCTAGCGTAACTTGAGAGACTGCGTCTAGTAAATTATCATAATTACTTGAGAGATATTTATGGTAGATAGAGTGTTCATGATTGATAGATACGATTAATTAAACTATAAGAAATATCCGAGGAAGAATTCACCAACGGGGGAAACCATAACCTTAGAGCTTTATTATCATTGTTTACACTATATTGTTAGTTAATTGCTAGTTTATTAGTTTGTTATTAGATTTAGTAAACATCACCACTTGATATTCAAAATTCTTGAGAAAATTGATTAAGTAATAGTTTAGTATTTTAAAGACTTAATTGATACGTAAATTCCCTGTGGGATCGACTCTGGGCGTAATACCCCGAATTATATTTCCAGTGCCCGTTTAGTCTTTCTATAAGACATAGTTGAGCGTGATCAGTGGAATATGCGTTGATGCGGAAGGCTGAGAGTATGGGTACCTTGGCTTATATTGCTGCGAAAGAGAGACCTCTAGCCTTGGACATTCAGTCCCTGGCCGATCGCTTGGTAAGATTAGATCTTTCAGAGGCTCATCGAGTATTGGCACATTGTGTTGCTCAGTCTTCGTTAGTATGGGAGATTAAGGCCCGACAGTTCTATGATCCGTGCTTGGCAGAGCTTCGGGAAACAGTGGTTCAGGGTAGGGCTAAGGAGGTTACTATTGGCGAGGATGTTGTTCCGCGACTTCATGGCCACTTATGTGTTCCTAATGTTGGTGGCCTGAGGGAGAGGATTCTAGAGGAGGCGCACAGTTCTCGATATGCTATTCACCCTGGTGCTACGAAGATGTATCGTGATTTGAAGCAACATTTCTGGTGGAGGCGAATGAAGAAGGACATTGTGGAGTATGTGACTAGGTGCCTCAATTACCAGCAGGTTAAGTATGAGCATCGGAGACCAGGAGGCTTACTTCAGCAGATGCCCATTCCTGAGTGGAAATGGGAGCGCATTGCTGTGGACTTCGTGGTTGGATTGCCTCGGACTACACGGAAGGCGGACGCAGTTTGGGTCATTGTGGATAGATTGACCAAATCGGCGCATTTCATTCTAGTGGCTACCACATATTCATCTGAGAGGTTGGCACAGAGCTACATTCGGGAGATAGTCCGGTTGCATGGTGTGTCGGTGTCCATCATATCAGATCGAGGCCCTCAGTTCACCTCGCACTTCTGGAGAGCATTGCATAGTGAGATGGGCACCCAGATAGACCTCAGCACATCATTTCATCCCCAGACTGATGGTCAGTCAGAGCGTACAATTCAGATATTGGAGGACATGCTAAGAGCATGTGTGATTGATTTCGAGGGTCAGTGGGACCAATTCTTGCCTTTGACTGAGTTTTCTTACAATAATAGTTATCATTCCAGCATTGAGATGTCACCATTCGAGGCGTTGTATGGTCGGCAATGTAGTACCCCTATCGGGTGCTTTGAGCTCGGCGAGGCTAAGTTATATGGCACCGACCTGGTGAGGGATGCCTTGGAGAGGGTAAAGTTGATTCAGGAGAGACTCCGTACAG
Organism: Nicotiana paniculata; assembly: GCA_005239505.1. Taxonomy (NCBI): domain Eukaryota; kingdom Viridiplantae; phylum Streptophyta; class Magnoliopsida; order Solanales; family Solanaceae; genus Nicotiana; species Nicotiana paniculata. The sequence goes on along the minus strand of ML326735.1, from coordinate 22,863 downwards.
CACAGTCCAGACAGAAGAGTTACACGGATCAGAGGGCGCATGATGTATCATTCATGGAGGGAGATAGAGTCCTGTTGAAGGTTTTGCCTATGAAGGGTATTATGAGGTTTGGGAAGAAGGGCAAGTTGAGCCCAAGGTTTATAGGTCCATTCGAGGTATTGAGGCGAGTTGGGGATGTTGCTTATGAGATTGCCTTTCCTCCCAGCTTATCAGGAGTTCACCCAGTTTTCCATGTTTCCATGCTTCGGAGGTACCACGCCGACTTCTCTCATGTGGTCGATTTCAGCACTATTCAGTTGGATGAGAGGTTGGGCTACGAGGAGGAGCCAATTGATATTGTTGATAGACAGGACCGTCAGTTGAGGTCCAAGAGAGTTGCTGCTATAAAGGTCCAGTGGAGGGGCCAACCAGTTGAGGAGACGACCTGGGAGTCAGAGGAGGACATGCGGAGCAGATATCCACACTTATTCAGCACCTTAGGTATGATTCTAGACCCGTTCGAGGACGAACGTTTGTTTAAGAGGTGGATAATGTAAAGACCCAGCCAGTCATTTTGCGTATTAGGATCTCGTTTCCTTGAATGAAACCTTCCTTAGCGGCTATTCATGCTTTATGACTTGCGGGAGCGGGTGGTTCGGGATTTGGGAAGGATTTGGATGGTTTAGGAACACTTGGTTCCTTAAGGTTGGCCTATTTGGCCAAGTTTTACTTCGGTCAACATTTCGAGCAAACGACCTCGGAATTGAGTTCTAGCAGCTCCAGTAGCTCCGTATGATGATTTCGGACTTGGGTGTATGTTCGTCTCGGGTTTCTAATGACCCGGGAGCATTTCGGCGCCCGAAATGGAAATCAGGATTTCCTTCTATTTGAAATTTGGTTTGGGACGTGAATTTGTGCTATCAAGGTCCGAACAGAATTCCGGGACCGGGAATAGTTCCTTATAATCATTTATGACTTGTCCGTAAAATTTGAAGTCATTCCGAGTAGTATAGGCCCGTTCGGCGCGATGAGGTGAATTCTAGAATTTCTTAAGTTCTTAATTTTATTCAAGGGGGTTTTGGATAGTGATTTTGAGTTTTAGCGATGTTGTGAGTGATCCATAGGCTCGAGAAAGTCCGTATATCCTCCCGGATCCCGCACGAGGCTGAAAACCAGCAGAAGCCACTACTAGTGCACAACTGCTGGTGTGGCCGCAGATGCATAGTCTTCATCGCAGGTGCGAAGTTTCCTTCGTAGGAGTGACTTAGCTGGTGCGGAATTCCCCTCCGCAGGTGCAAGCCTAGTGTCCCAGGTCCTTTTCTGCAGGGGCGACCAACTTCTCACGGGTGCGAGACCGCACCTGCGGTCCCAAGGTCGCAGACGCGAAAATCTCTATGACGCAGACCTATTTAAATGCCAATTTCGGGTTCTTCAACTCTAACAACCCCAACCTCCATTAGAGCTCCTTCAAGCTTGGGAAAGGGCTTCCCAGGATTCCATCCATCCAGGTAAGTAATTTCCTTGTCCGCTTCATAACTTTTAACATCAAATTCAAAAGAAATTCTCTTCCAATTATCCTAAAAATGCATGGGAATTTCTAGAAAAATGTGGGGTTTGGGAAAAATAGTGAAACTTCATTTTTAGCCATGAATTCCTAAATAAATCAGGTAATTATGATCCTTAGACTCCGGGTAAGGGATTCCTTCAAGAATTTTTGAAATCCGAACGCATGGGCCCGGGGTCAAAATTCCGAAAAACTTCAAGAATGCTTAAATTTTGGAATTTCTTGATTAGTTCTCCTTCTTGGGACTGAAATTGACTTAATTATACTATGTTTGGCTAGTTGTGAGCCGTCAGGAGTAGTTTCGGAGTTCGGGCGCATCTTTTGATCCTGTCCATGGTCCGAGGAGTGCTTTTATCGAGGTGAATCTCCTTTCTAACCTCGTGAGAGGGAAATTGTCCCTCTAGGTAACCTTGATTGCTATGTGATCTTGTTTGGGGGCTACATATGCACCAAGTGACGAGAGCCCGTACGTAGTGGCTATTACTGCTTCGTCCGGGTAGTTAGGACACAGCATGTTCATTTTTTTTCCCTATTGTAGCCTAAATATGACTTGTATTCTTGAGTGATTGGTATTGTTGTCTTTGAACGTGATGATACTTGGCTTGGTTTGAGTGTAATAAGAGTGATCACAGGATGGGATCGGGCCGTACGCCACGGCAGAGTGATGATTGATTATATTATTGGATCGGGTCGTACGCCATAACCGAGTGATGATTGATTATATTAGGGTTGTACGCCACGGCAAAGTGATGATTGATTATGTTATGAGATCGGGCCGTACGCCACGGCAGAGTGATGATTGATTATATTATGGGATCGGGTCGTATGCCACGGCAGAGTGACGATTGATTATATTATGGGATCGGGCCGTACGCCACGACAGAGTGATGAGAGAGTATATATTATGGGAGCGGGTCGTACGCCACGGCGGGATTAAGGATTTCAGGATGGGATCGGGCCCTACGCCACGGCAAGTATTACAGGATGGGATCGGGCCGTATGCCACGACGGTTACCAAACTGGGTGGATTTTTGGATTGTTATTTGATTTTTAAATATTGATGCACTTGGTTATTTGTCTTTCATGCTTATTTCTTTCCTTACGTATTGCTCACTTTATCATTGTTGGACCTTAGTGAGTATCGAGTCGACTTCTCGTCACTACTTCTTCGAGATTAGGTGGGATACTCACTGGTACATATTTATGTATGTACTCATGCTGCACTTTTTTTCCTTCTGTACTTAACTGTACAGGTCCGGAGGTTGGTACGTTTGATCATCAGTCCGGTGCTAGATACTGACCGGGGTTAGTTATACTTCACGGTGAGCTGCTCTTCATGGCGATTTCCTGGAAGCACCTTGGAGTTTCCTTTTGTTATTTTCCCGCCTATTTCATTCAGACTATGGGATTGTATATATTTATGTATTCTGGTGTATTCTGATAGTTGCTCGCGACACTCGTGACACTAGTTCCTGGAACACATGTGCGTACATCTTGGGTTGTTGGGCTGCATTTTCATACATATGTTTATCTTTTGACTCACGTATCAGATGTTTTACTTTCATGTCACCGACAATATTTTGTAAATAAATGTCTAAAACTGGAAAAAGTTTGATTAATCAGTCGTATGGGAAGGGTAATACTTGGTAGAATTTATGTTGGCTTGCCTAACCTTGTTGTTGGGAACCATCACGACCCGTGTGGGAAATTGAGTCGTGAAATTTTAGGTCTACGCTTTCACGATAGAGTCCTCATGTTCATGTAGAGGAGCGGTCCATTGGGTCATCAGGCATTTTAGTTTACGCTCTCGCGAAGTGACGACCACTTTGGCGAAGGGTCAGGCAAAGGAAGTTCCGCGTTTGCAAGTGGGACCTCGCGTTGGTGTAGAAGGTATTTTTGGTCTTAAACATTTTGTTCTTCATGTAAACGAGGATGCTTCTGCGTTCGCGAAGAAGGCACACATGGGCGGAATATAAGTTTCAAGACGAGGGTTTTGAGTTCATAACACAAAATTGAATTTGGACCTCGCTAGAAGGCAATTTTGGAAGAGATTTTCACGTGGGTGTTTGGGGTAAGTGATTCCTATCTAGTTTTGATTAATTTCCATAATTATGCCTTTGATTCCATCATTTAATTTGTGGTTTTAGGTGGAAATTGGGAAAAATGAAGAAAAGTTCTTAGGCTAGATTTTTGACATTTTGAATGGGATTTTTATATCGGATTTGAGTAAGTTTGCTATGGTTAGACTCGTGGTTGAATGAACTTTCAGGTTTTGTAATTTTTGTCGGATTTCAAGACATGGTCCCGGGAGCCAGCTTTGTTCCGATTTCGGATTTTTAATTTTTAATTTTTAATTTTTTTGTGGAATTGATTCCTTTAGCCCGAGGCATTCGAAGGCCGATTCGCGAGGCAAAATGCGTATTGAAGTAGGGATTTGCTTGGATCAAGATATGTAACAGTTCTAAATCTGGTTCTGAGGGTATGAAACCTCGGATTTCATTTTATGTGATTAGTTTGGAGGTGACGCACATGCTAGGTGACGGGCATGTGGGCGTGCACCGTAGGAATTGGGACTTAGTCCATTCCATAGACACTGTGAAGTTGAATAACTTGTTGCTAATTATATTCTCTCCAGATGTTATAGAAATTTGACTGCAAATCATGTTAGAAACCATGTTTAGGCTATGTGTTGGTACTGTTAGGACCCACAGAGGCCGTGTACATGTTGAATTACGTGTTATTTGATGCTTTCACTCAGTCTCAGATTTTACTTGCATATCATATATCAGTCTCTATTATTCCTTGTTGATACATCATATTATTGTTGTTTGGGCTGATTTTTCATGATTTCTGAGAGCCTAAGTTACTGGAGAGGTTGATGACTGACTGAGGCCGAGGGCCTGATTATGAGTATATTTATGGGATCGGGTTGCACGCCGTATCATGTTTCATTGATTTGATGCCATGATTGGGTTGATATTGCGCTTGGGATGAAGGAGCCCCTCCGGAGTCTATACACACCCCCAGTGAGCGTAGGTGCCTACTGAGTACGAGTACTGAGTGCCGAGTACCGAGCGACTGAGAGGAATGAGTGATTGTAAGGAATGAAAGATTGTGAGGTTGAAGTGAATGGGAGGGCTGAGTGACTGTTGCTCTGAGAGGCTACATTTGATCTCATTGTTGCTGCACTTAGTTTCCATATATCAGTGCTTTGAAATTTTTGAGAGATTTGACATCCGGTTTTTACTTAAACTTGACATGTATAAATTGATTTGACTTATATTACTGGACTTGAAAGCATGCCTACTTTCCTTTGTTGAGACTACTAAAATTTGAACTATAACTGTGTAGCTCCTCACTATCTTCATCTCTTTATTTAGTATTGTTACTTACTGAGTTGGTTGTACTCACGCTATACCCTAAACTTCGTACCAGTCTTGCTTCGGCGATCTCTGTTCTGGTCGCAGCAACCACTTCTCAGGCCAGGGGAGGTACTCAGACTCCCGCCGCCCATACACTAGAGCGGATGATGCAGGGACTCCATACACCAGGGGCCCTACCAGCCCAGTTGATTGTAGCTGCTCAGGCCCATATAGTTCCCGCTATGACTGAGGATGATCAGAAAAGAGTAGAGAGGTTTGGGAGGCTCCGGCATCCATCTTTCAGTGGAGCAGAGTCAGAGGATGCCCAGGGCTTCTTGGATAGGAGTGAGTGGATTCTTTGCACAACCAGTATTCTGGGGACTAGTGGGGTCTCGTTCACTACTTTTCAATTCACTGAGGTTGCTTTTAGTTGGTGGGAGGCTTATGAGAGGTGCAAACCGGTCGTTGTAGCACCACTTACATGGTAGGAGTTGTATGTTCTCTTCTTGGAGAAGTCCATGACGTAGTCTCGCAGAGAGGAGTTGCACAGACAATTCGAGCAGCTATGTCAGGATGGTATGTCACTGATGCAGTACGAGATCAGGTTTTCTGAGTTGGATCGTCACACAGTTTGGTTGGTTCATATTGTTAGGTACAGGATTATGAGGATCATCAATGGTCTTAAATATACTTTGCGGTTTCTTATGACACACGAGAAGGTATTTGGTGATACTTTTGATGAGGTAGTTGACATTGCTCGGCAGATAGAGATGGTCCACAGTTAGTAGCAGGGTGAGAGGGAGCCAAGAGGCCTCGTGGGCTGAGTGGTTTCGGCGGTGTTCCTTCTGGGGTCAATTCCACCAAGGTCGGGGTCGTCCCTAAAGGCATGCTCAAACGGCTCGTCCAGTTCACCGTGGTGCATCTTCCGGTCATGGTTCATACAGTTCTCGTCAGGGTCAGTCATCTCTCAGTGCCCTTACAGCTCAGATTTTGTCCCTTGCTCAATCAGTTCAAGGCTCATCTATGCCAGGTCTTTCTACCAGTTATCCCGGTGTTCGGGGCTCCTTTCAGTCCCTACCATCAGCTCTGAGGAGTTTCTTCAAGTGCGGGAGTTTGGGAATTTGTGGATGCAGTGTCCTCGTTGCCAGGGAGGTCCAGTGCAGTAGAGGAGTCAGGATGTAGTTTCAGCACCAGTTACTTCACCACCCACTTAGGAAGCTCAGGGTAGGGCCCAGCCAGCTAGAGGTCGCCCTAGATGGGGAGGCCAATCAGGTGGCAGTCAGGCCCAATTTGATGTTATTCCTGCCATACCAGATGTTGTTGCTTCAGATGTAGTGATCATAGGTATTGTCTTAGTTTTCCACAGGGACGCCTTGGTATTATTTGACCATGGTTCCACTTATTTGTATGTATCATTGTATTTATCTCATTATCAAGATATGCCCCGTAAGTCATTAGTTTTATATGTTCATATATCTATGCGGTGGGGGATATTATTGTTGTGGACCGAGTATATCAGTCGTGTGTAGTGACTATTGGAAGTCTGGAGGCTAGAGTTGATCTCATGTTGCGTAGTATGGTTGATTTCGACATGATCTTGGGTATGGATTGGTTATCTCCATGTCATGTTGTCCTATATTATCACGCTAAGACCGTGACTTGGAGATGACAAGTTTGCCAAGGATTGAGTGGAGAGGTCCTCTAGATTATGTTCCTAGTAGAGTGATTTCATAATTGAAGGCCCAATGGATAGTTTGGAAGGGTTGTTTATCTTATTTGGCCTTTGTGAGGGATGTTGGTGCTGATACTTCTATTATTGATTATGTTCTGGTGGTGCGAGAGTTTCCAGATATGTTTCCTGTAGACTTGTCGGACATGCTACCCGATAGGGATATTGACTTTGGTATTGACTTGGTGCCAGGCACTCAGCCTATTTCTATTCCACTGTATTGCATGGCACTAACTCAGTTGAAAAAATGAAAAGAGCGACTTCAAGAACTCCTTGATATGGGGTTTATTAGGCATAGTGTGTCACATTGGGGTGCACCGGTGTTGTTTGTGAAGAAGAAGGACGGTACTATGAGGATGTGCCTTGATTATAGGCAGCTGAACAAAGTAAATATCAAGAACAAGTATCCTTTACCGCTTATTGATGATCTGTTGGACCAGCTTTAGGGAGTGAGGGTGTTCTCCAAGATTGATTTGAGGTTTGGTATCACCAGTTGAAGATTCGGGACTCCAATATTCTAAAGACAACATTCAGGACCCGTTATGGTGATTATGAGTTCCTTGTGATGTCTTTTGGGTTGACAAACGCCCCAGCACCGTTCATGCATCTTATGAACAGTGTGTTTCAGCCTTATCTCGACTTGTTTGTTATAGTGTTCATTGATGATATCCCGATGTACTCTCGCAGCCAGGGAGAGCATGTCCAGCATTTAAGGATTGTGTTGCAGTGGTTGAGGGAGAAGAAGATTTATGTCAGGTTCTCCAAGTGTGAGTTTTGGCTCAATCATGCGGAATTCTTGGGGCACGTGGTTTCTAGTAAGGGGATTCAGGTAGATCCGAAGAAGATAGAGGCGGTTTTGAGTTGGCCCAGACCGTCCTCAGCTACGAAAACTCGGAGCTTTTTCAGATTGGCTAGTTATTAACGTTGATTTGTGCAATGTTTCTCGCCTATTACATCGCCCTTGACAAAATTGACCCAATAGGGTGCTCCTTTTAGGTGGTCGGATAGGTGTGAGGAGAGCTTTCAGAAGCTCAAGACTATCGTGACCACAACTCTAATTCAGGTGTTGCCTTCAGCTTCAGGCTCTTATACAATGTATTGTGACGCTTCTTGGATCGGTATTGGGGTGTGTCTTGATGCGTGAGAGTAGAGTGATTGGTCATTCTTCGCGCCAGTTGAAGCCTTATGAGAAGAACTACCCTCTCCGTGATTTGGAGTTGGCTTCAATCATTCATGCATTGAAGATTTGGAGGCATTATCTATATGGTGTGTCTTGCGAGATGTTCACGGATCATTGGAGCTTCCACCACTTGCTCAAACAAAAGGATCAAAATTTGAGGCAGCCGAGATGGTTGGAGCTGCTAAAGGACTATGATATTACTATTCTGTATCATTCGGGAAGGCCAATGTGGAGGTCGATGGCTTGAGTAGAAAGGTGGTGAGTACGGGTAGTCTTGCATTCATTCTCGTTGGTGAGAGACCTCTTGCAGTTGATGTTCAGGATTTGGCCAACCAGTTCATGAGATTGGATATTTCGGAGCCCAGTTGGGTTATATCTTGTGTGGTTTCTCGGTCTTCCTTATATGATCGCATTAGAGAGCGCTAGTATGATGATCCCCATTTCCTTGTCCTTAAGTACACGGTTTCGTATGGTGATGCTAGAGATGTGACTATTGATGATGATGGGGTATTGAGGATGCAGGGTCGGATTTGTGTGCCTAATGTGGATGGGCTAGTTGACTTAATTCTTGAGGAGGCCCACAGTTTGTGGTATTCCATTCATCCGGGTGCCGCGAAGATATATCAAGATTTGAGGCAGCACTATTGGTGGAGGAGAATGAAGAAGGATATAGTGGGTTTGTAGCTCGGTGCCTTAACTGTCAGCATGTGAAGTATGAGCATCAGAGGAAGGGTGGATTGCTTCAGAGGTTAGATATCCAGAGTCAAAATGGGATCTCCTGGAACTTGTAATTGGTCTCCCAAAGACTTCAAGGAAGTTTGATGATATTTGGGTGATTGTGGATCGGCTGACCAAGTCCGTACTTCATTCCAGTAGATACTACATATTTTTTTGAGCGGTTGGCTGAGATCTATATCTGTGATATTGTTCGCCTTCATGGGGTGCCAGTGTCCATCCTTTTAGATCAAGGCACGCAGTTTACATCACAGTTTTGTAGAGCAGTAAAATGGGAGTTGGGCACCCAGGTTGAGTTGAGCATAACATTTCATCCTTGGACAGACGGACAGTCCGAGCGCACTATTCAGATATTGGAGGACAAGATATGTGCTTGTGTCATTGATTCTGGGCTTTCTTGGGATCAGTTTCTACCACTCATGGTGTTTACCTACAACAACAGCTGCCAGTCGAGCATTGAGATGGCTCCGTATGAGGCTTTGTATGGGAAATAGTATAGATCTCCAGTGGGTTAGTTTGAGCCGGGGGAGGCTAGACTATTGGGTAATGACTTGGTTCAGGATGCACTGGACACGGTTAAATTGATTCAGAAAAGGCTTCGCGTGGTGTAGTCTAGATAGAAGAGTTATGCTGATAGGAAGGTCTGTGATGTTTCTTACATGGTTAGGGAGAAGGTCCTGCTGAAGGTTTCACCCATGAAGGGTGTTATGAGGTTCGGAATGAAGGGTTCGTTTAGCCCTCGGTATATTGGGCCATTTGGGGTGCTTCAGAGGATCAGCCAGGTGGCTTACAAGCTTGCCTTGCCACCTAGTTTGTCGACTGTGCATCCAGTGTTTCATGTCTCTATGCTCCGGAAGTATTTCGGCGATCCGTCCCATGTTTTGGATTTCAGCACGGTTCATTTGGATGATGATTTGACTTATGATGTTGAACCGATGGACATTCTGGATCGGTAGGTTCGAAAGTTGAGGTCAAAAGATATAGCTTCAATGAAGGTGTAGTGGAGAGGTCATCTAGTTGAGGAGGCTACTTAGGAGATCGAGTGGGAGATGCGAAGCAGATATCTACACCTATTAAAGACTCCAAGTATGTTTCTAGACTCGTTCGAGGACGAACATTTATTTTAAGATGGGAAGGATGTAACATCATGGTCGGTCGTTTCGAGAGTTGTAGCCATGCTCCCCTATTTACTACTCCTTTTGTGTTTTATAGTTGTTATGTGACTTATCGGGTTACTCGGTTCGGGTTGGAGGGATATCGGAATAATTGAGACACTTAGTCTCAAAGTTGGAAGCTTAAGTTAAAAGATCTTACTTGACATTGACCTATGTATAAATGACTCTAGATTGGAGTTTTGATGGTTCCGTTAACTCCTTTGGGTGATTTTGGACTTAGGAGCATGTCTTGAAATGACAAAACTTGAAGATTTTAGGAAGTTCGACCGGGAGTGAACTTTTTGATATCGGGGTTGGATTCTGATTTCGAAAATTGGAGTAGGTCTATGGTGTCATTTATGACTTGTGTGCAAAATTTGGGGTCAATCGAACATGATTTGATAGATTTCGGCGTCGCTTGTAGAAATTGGAAATTTCAAAGTTCATTAGGCTTGAATCTATGTGTGATTCGTGTTTTTGATGTTGTTTGAGGTGAGTTTAGGGTTCAACTAAGTTTGTATGATGTTTTGGGACTTGATGGTATCTTTGGTTGAGGTCCCAGGGGCCTCGGGTGAGTTTCAAATGGCTAGCGGATCAAATTTGGACTTAGCATTTTGGCTGAAACTTCAGATGTTCTGATGTCTGGTTTCCTTCTATGCGTTCGCGATGGTGCTCCCCCGTTCGCATAGTGGAACTTGAGCGCTACTGGATTTTTTCTTTCACCTTCGCGATGTAGATCCCCCTTTCGCGAAGTAATAAGGTCTTAGGTCTATGCTTTCACGATAGGATCCTCGTTTCGCGTAGAGGAGCGGTCTGTTGGGTCATTTGGCATTTTAATCTACGCGATCGCGAAGTGTCGAACGCGTTCACAAAGGGTCAAGAAGAGGAAGTTCTGTTTTCGCGAGTGGGACCTCGCGTTCGCGTAGAAGGGATTTTTGGACAGAAGCATTTTGTGGTTTGCGAACGCGATGATGCTTCCGCATTTGAGGAGAAGGCACACCTGGGCAGAATAATTTTCAAAACTGAGTGTTTTGAGTTCAATAATTGGGAGCTCGGTAGAAGGCAATTTTGGAAGAGATTTTCTCGTGGGGTTTGGGGTAAGTCATTCCTATCTAGTTTTGGTTAATTTCCCTAATTATGCCTTTGATTCCATCATTTAATTTGTGATTTGGGGTGGAAAATTGGGAAAAATGAAGAAAAGTTCTTAAACTAGATTTGTGAGGTTTTGAATGGGATTTTGATATCGGATTTGAGAAAGTTGAGTATGGTTAGACTCGTGGTTGAATGGGCTTTATGATTTTGTGTTTTTTGTTGAATTTCAAGACGTGGGCCAGGGGCCGGCCTTGAGCTGATTTCGGATTTTTGATTTACAATTTTAAATTTTCTTGAGAAATTGATTCCTTTAGCCCGTATTGATTGTATCGAATTGTTTGTGGGTAGATTTGAGGCGTTCGGAGGCTGATTTAGGAGGCAAAGGCGTATTGGAGTAGGGATTTGCTCGGATCGAGGTAAGCAACAGTTCTAAATTTGGTTCTAAGGGTATGAAACCCCATATTTTATGTTATGTGATTGGTTTGGAGGTAACACACATGCTAGGTGATGGGCGTGTGGGCATGAAACGTATTAATTGGGACTTTATCCATTCCATGGAAACTGTGAAGTTGAATAATTTCTTTCTAGCCATATGTTCTCCATGTGTAATAGAAATTTGACTGCAAATCGTGTTAGAAATCATGTTTCGGCTATGTGTGGTACTGTTGGGACCCACAGAGGCAGTGTACATGTTGAATTACCCGTTATTTGTTGTTTGCACTCAGTCTCAGATTCTACTTGCCTGTCATATCTCATTCTCTGTTATTCCTTGTTGATACATCATATTATTTCTGTTTGGGCAGATTTTTTCATGATTTCTCATAGCCCGAGAGACTAGAGAGGTTGATGACTGAGTGAGGGAGAGGGCCTGATTGTGAGGATATTTATGGGATCGGGTTGCACGCCGCATCATATTTCATTGATTTGATTCCTTGATTGGCTTGATATAGCGCTTAACTTAAGGTGCCCCTACGGAGTCTTTACACACCCTTATTGAACGCAGGTAACTACTGAGTGTGAGTGCCGAGCAACTGAGAGGAATGAGTGATTTTGAGGTTGGAGTGAATGGGAGGACTCAGTGACTGTTGCTCTGAGAGGATGCATTTGATCTCATTGTTCTTACACTTAGTTTCCATATATCAGTGCTTTGAAATTTCTAAGAGATTTTACATCCGATTTTTACTTAAACTTGACATGTATAAACTGAGTTGACTTAAATTACTGGACTTGAAAGCATGCCTACTTTCCTTTGTTGAGACTACTGAAATTTGAACTATAAATGTGTAGCTCGTCACTATCTTCATCTATTTATTTAATATTATTACTTACTGATTTGGTCGTACTCATGCTACACCCTACACTTCGTGTGCAGATCCAGGTATTTCCGGACAGGGTGGGTCTTGATTTCTTCGCACAATTGACTTTGTAGGATATTTTAAGGTAGCTGCCCGATGTTCGAAGTCCTTGTTTCCTCCTCCTTATCTTTCCTTTTATTGTATTTAGTTTTTGGACTATCTTAGACAGTGTATTCTAGACTATTAACATTAGAAGCTCATGTACTTTGTAACACCCCATTTTGGGAGTTGTTATTTCGCGTTGTGTTTTGGATCTTTGTATCCTGTTTATGAGAAATTACTATTTAAAATGCTTTAAACCTATTTTTGTAAAAAATGATAGATATATTCGTAAATGTCGGCTTGCCTAGTACCATGATAGGCGCAATCACGACATGTTAGGATTTGGGTCGTGATATCATATTCATCATTTCAATAATTGGATAATAGCTTAAGACTGTCTTACCTGGAGAGATGGAGTTTGAGTTAGTGTTCACACCAAATCAATGAATACATGCAAGATAATTTTCTTTAATACACATATAATACCTATCATTTAGTCATTAATAAATAACTTTTAATTTAAGTATTAACTGCTACTGTTAGATTATTTGGTTTATGTCATAACCAGAAATCCCAACCAATCGGGTCGTGATAGCGCCTAACACCGCTTGCTAGGTAATCCCACATACAATAAAAAATACTAAAGAACTGCAGTAAATAACTAATAACAGGATAATAACATAGTGTAAAAGAAATTCTGAAATTAATATGATATGTCCAAAACAAACATCTAACGCATACCACCCCAAGATGTGGAGTCGCAAATACATGAGCTTCTAGATTTTACTTCATACACTATTGTGAGAGACACACTACACTGTCCGAAAAATAAAAATATTATAATAGAAATAAGAAGATGACTCAAGACCTGCGAACGGTATGCGGCTCTATCTCTAATCACCTACCGGTATCTGCTAAGCACCTCTTGGGACTCTGCTGGTACTGATATCTGGATTTTCACAAGAAGTGAATAAGTATAGCATGATTACAACCGACCCAATATACTTAATAAGTGTCGAGCCTAACCCCGACGAGGCAGTGATGACGCTAAGACAAAAAACCTACACTAAACCTGTACATTTATATATCAAACAACTAAAGTGTCAAGTATAAAGACAGGATAACAACAAGTAAAGAATAACAAGTACATAAGTAAAGGGGATTAAAGAGGAAACATAAAGCAAAGTGACAACACCTCCGAACAATCTTTCAAAAGCAGATAACGAAGCCAATTCCACATTTTAATGTCAAAAATAAAGAGCAACGAAATCAACAAAATCGCATGGCATAAATCTTCGTGCTTTTACTCTCATCCTCACATCATAATGCAAAAAAGATGCATGACATCACCCATCGTGCTTTTACTCTCATCCTCATAGTATAATGCAAAAATAATTGCACGACATCACCCTTCTACTTTTACTCTCATCCTCACAATATAAAATAATTAGAAGCACGGAAAAACCCTTCGTGCATATCCTCACGTTCACTCAAGCAATATATAAATAAGGTACATAAACACACTTAGTTCACAATCACTCTTTCTCACAAGCACGGCAATATCCTTCGTGCATTTCACTTCTTCCATGTCAAGCAATCACACACAACACATTACCAAGCAAGGTGGGAAAAAAATTGAACATCAGTAATATCATTTGAACTCAACTCATCATATGAGAATCTTTCAACAATTAGTACAAACAACTAATCAACAATCTCAACACCCAATATATCAATAATCTCAACATACAAAATAACTTGAATACAGGAAATTAAAAAATTATAAAATCTATCTAAAGCATGAAAAACAGAATACACCAATAATATGGCACAAATAAGGATAAATCTACATGCATGCTTATCCCGTGGCCAATGGATATGTGTCCGTTACCTTGCATATACGTTGCACCCAACACATAAATCACATAGCAAATAGAATTGATTTTGTCCTACTTTCCTCAAATCAAGGTTAACCAAGATACTTACCTCTTTCCGGAATACAATCAACAATCCAACACAGCACTTCCTATAGAACAAGCCTCCAAACCAATCGTACCTAGTCAAATATTGTTCAAATAAGTCAAAACATGCTATAGAAAGTACTCTCGAATAAAAATGGTTCAATCTTTAACACAATTAACAAGTCAGCAAAAAGTCAACCCGAGCCCACGAGGTCGAAATCTGAAATTAAGACAAAATTCCGATCACTTATTCATCCCCGAGCCTGGATATGTGATTTGTTGAAATTCGGCCTCAATTTGAGGTCTAAAGCTCAATTTTATAAAACTCCTAAATTCTACCAAAATTTCCCAATTTCCACCTTGAATTCTTAGATTTGATAAACAAATTCACGAAAAAATAATTGAAATTGAACAAATACAAGTTAAGATTACTAGCCTGTGAATTTGGGAAGAAATTGCTCTCAAAAAATCGCCTCTATAGAGTCTAGAGTTAAAAAAAATTGTAAAATGAGTTAAGTCCAAAATCCCCACATTTTACCCAGCTGCAGATTCGCAACTGCGATATTCAGAAATGTGAATCACTGATTGTAAATGTGAATCACTAATTGCAAATGCAATCAGTACCTAAGCTTGTCTGTTATTCCAAAAGTGACTATAACCTCGCATTTACGAAGTCCGCAGTCATTGCAAATGCGGTGAAAGCTTCGCATTTGCAAAGTTGTGTCTAGCCCACCAGTGCCATAAATATGAAGTCCCTCATGATGGATAATGCGATAAGTTCTTTGCAAAAGCGAAATCGTAGCTCCCAGTCCCACTTTGCAATTGCAAGTGTTGCTTCGCAAATACGAGGATCGCATTTGCGAATAGGTTATCGCAAATGTGAGACCTGTAGATCATGCACACCAGCATATTCTCAGCCATTCTAAATCCATCTGCAAGACATCTGAAACTCACTTGAGCCCCTCAGGCTCCAATTAGAATATTCACACAAGCGTAATAGTATCATACAAACGCTTTTGCAAGATCAAATCATAAAAATAATATAGGAGTAAGGAATATATGTCTTTCTGCTCAGAATTCATTAGATGACCTTTTTTATGAATGTCAAATTATCGAGAAAAAATTACTAGAACTCAAGATTTTCAAGTTTAAAACTCATGTTTTCCAACATTTTACATAATGCGTTGAAACGAACTCAGGTAACATGGGACCCCAATCAAACATGCGTACAAGTCAAAAATCATCATGAACCTACCAGAATCGTCAAAATACCTAGAAATTTTTTAAGTCAAGAATCATATTTTCTCAAAATTTCACACATATACTTTTCGAAAATCGCCACGGACCAATGCACACAAGTCATAAATTATTAAATTGAGATATGAAATGTCTCGAAACACAGAAAGGGAGCTACTACTCAAAACAACATATAGTCATTACATTCTCCACCTCTAAAAAGAAACGTCTGTCATCGGACGGACGTAGAAATGTACCTGGACTGGGAAAAAAAGGTGCGGGTATCTACACCTCATATCGGACTCGGAATCCCAAGTAGCCTCATCAATCAGCTGACCTCTCCAACGTACTTTCACATAATAAATATCTTAATCTCAACTTCTGAACATGTCAGTCTATAATAGTGACCGACTCTTCCTCATAGGTCAAATTCTCATGAAGCTTCACCATGCTAAAGTCTAAACCATGTGATCTATCTTCATGGTACTTACGGAGCATGGAGATGTGAAATACTGGATGTACCCTGCTAGGCGCGGAGGCAATACAAGCGTATAAGCAACCTCGCCAACTATCTTCAGAATATCAGGCCAATAAACATCGGGCTCAACTTGTTATTCTTCCCAAATCGCATCACGCCCTTCATAGGCGACACTCGGAGAATAACCTCCTCACCTTCCATGTAAGTCATATCTCGAACCATCGGTCCACATAACTCTTTTTCCTGGACTGATCTATACGAAGCCGCTCCTAAATCATTTTCACCTTCTCTAAAGCATCACAAACCAAGTCCGTTCCACCAACAACCTAGCCTCACCAGGCTCGAACCAACCAATCGTAGAACGACATCGCCTCCCATATAAGGCCTCGTACGAAGCCATCTGGATGATTGATTGATAGCTATTATTGTAGGCGAACTCCGCTAGAGATAGAAACTAGTCCCACTAACCCCCAAAATTCATAGAGCATTCCCGTAACATGTCCTCCAAAATCTGAATAGTATACACATACTGTACGTTAGTTTTAGGATAAAATGTGGTACTCATCTCGACCCACACGCCCAACTCATCTCTCAAAAATGTGAAGTTGAATTGTGTGCCTCGGTCTGAAATGATAGAAATGGGCACACCATGCAGGCAGATAATCTCCCCGAAGTAAATCTGATCCAACCACTCTGAAGAATAAGATGTCATCACTGTAATGAAGTGTGCGGACTTAGTCACCGGTCCACAATAACCCAAACAACATCATATTTCTTCAAGGTCTGTGGTAAGCCTACCACAAGGTCCATAGTGATATGCTCCTACTTCCACTCTGGTATCACCAACTTATGAGTCAACCCACCCGGTTTCTAATGTTTATACTTCACCTCTTGACAATTCAAACACCAAGAGACATGTCCAACAATGTCTTTCTTCATCCTCCGCCGCCAATAGTGTTGATTCAAGTCACGGTACATCTTTGTGAAACATGGGTGAATGGAATACAGTGAACTATGAGCCTACTCAAGGATCAAATCTCTTAACCCATCAACATTCACAACACAAATTTGTCTCTGAAGTCACATCACACCATCATCTCCAATCATGACCTCCACCACCCTGTTGCATCGTGTCTTTCAACACCAACAAGTGAGGATAATCAAAACAGTGAGCCTTGATATATTCCAACAACAATGACTGTTATAGGCTCCAAAGTATCCAAACTCATGAATCGGTTGCCAAAGGATAACCATCCATGGCTAATGGCCTCTCCACTACCGGTAAATCTGTCCAATTTCCCATGCTCTCCGCCTTCCTGCTCAAGGCATGGACCACCCTATTGGCCATCCTTGGATGATATAATATGGTGATATCTTAGTATTTTGGTAACTCTAACCATCTCTACTGCCCCAAATAATATCCTTCTGCTTGAATAAATGTTGGAGACTCTGATGGTCAATATAGACCTCACATGGAATGTCATTTACATAGTGCCTCCAAATCTTGAACGTATGAAGAATGGTTGCTAGCTCCAAATGATGCACAAGGTAGTTCTTCTCATGGACCTTCAACTAACGAGACGCGTAGGTAATCACCCTACTATATTGCATCAATATTGCACCTAGTCCAAAACGGGATGCATCACAATATACAGTATAATATCCTGAACATGTGGGCAACACAAACATTAGAGCTATAGTCAAAAAAGTCTTGAGTTTTTGAAATCTCTCTGCACACTCGTCGGATCATCTGAAAAGAGCACCCTTCTTAGTCAACTTTGTTAATGGGGTGGAGAAAAATGAAAACTCATCCATGAACCGGTGATGGTAACCCGCCAAACCTAAGAAGCTCCAAATCTATATAGCTGAAGTAGGTCTAGGCTAGTTCTGAACTACCTCTATCTTCTTATGATCCACCTTGATAGCCTCAGAAGACACAACATGATCCACAAAAACAATTGAGTCTAACCAAAACTTACAATTCGAAACTTGGCATATAGCTAACGATCCTTCAAAGTCTGAAGTATAATTTGCAAGTGTTTCTCATGCTCCTCTCTACTGCAAGAATTAACCAGAATATCATCAATGAAGACAACCACGAAGGAATACAAATAAGTCTGAAAACTTGGTTTATCAAATCCATGAAGGCTGTTGGAGCATAAGTCAAACAAAATTACATAACCAAGAACTCGTAATGACCATATCAATTCCTAAAAGTTGTCTTAGGGACATCTGATACTTTAATCTTCACCTGATAATAGCCAGATCTCAAATCAAACTTGGAAAACACCTTGACACCCTGAAGCTAGTCAAATAAATCATCAATATTAGGCAGTTGATACTTGTTCTTGATAGTGACCTTGTTCAACTGCCGATAATCTACACTCATCCTCATCGATCCATCTTTTTTCTTAACAAACAATACTGGTGCACCCCAAGGGCGGCGGGAATAACTCTTCTAGCATCAGCATGGATTGACCAGAGACTGGGAAACACTTGGTTTGATAAACCCTTTGTCAACCGAATCCTGTAGCTAATCATTCAATTCTTTCAACTCAATTGGGGTCATATAATATGGTGGAATAGAAATAGGCTGAGTTCCCGGAACCAAATTAACACAAAATTTGATATCCTTGTGGGGTGGCATACCCGACAAAATTGTAGGAAACACCTCAGGAAACTCACTCACAACTGGTACTGAACCCGTATAAGGAACCTCTAAACTAGAATCTCGGATATAGGCAAAATACGCCAAACACTCCATTTTGACCATTCGCTGAACCTTTGAATATGAAACTAGTCTGCTAGTGGAGTCACCAAGAGTCCTTTTCCACTCTAATATAAGTAACCCCGGCATGGATAAAGTCATAATCTTGGCATGACAATCCAAAATAGCGTGGCACGGGGAAAACCAACCCATACCAAGAATGACCTCAAAATCCACCATATCTAATAAAAAAATATCAACTACAATATCAAAACTATTAATAGTAACAACACAAGATCTGTACACCCAATTAACTAATATAAAATCTCCAACCGGTATAGACACAAAAATAGGAGCATCAAGAGAATCACAAGGCATACTCAAATGCGAAGAAAAATATGAAGACACATAAGAATTGGTATAAACCTGATCAAACAACATGGAAGCATCTCTATGACAGACTGAAATAATACCCTTAATAATTGTATCAAACAACTCCGCCTCAGGTCTAGCTGGAAATGCATGATAACGGGTCTGAGCCTAACAAACTTGTCCTTTGTCTCTTGGATAACCTCTCGCTGATTGGCCTCCACCTCTAAAGGACTAGTCTCTACCTCGGGCTACCTGACCCCCGCCTTTAACTGGTTGTGCAGGTGGTAGATCCATCCGCTTTGGAATCATGGCATGAGTACCCAGCTGTGGTGTATTACTCTATGAAATGGGGAAAATTTTGCCACATGCCTCAGAACGCCACATGTATAACAAGCCCTTGCCTGAAGTGACTTCTGACCCTAGAACTATCCTTTTTGAACTAAATAAACACCCTGGAAACTTTGTATCAGAGGTGCACTAATTGGAGAAAGAGCTCCCATATATGCTAGCTGCTCAGAATAAGGTCCACAAGCATTGTGACTACTTGAAGCACCATGGGTGACCCATAGAGCTGACTAAACTGGGATGAAAGGATGGCGTCTACCAAAGGATTCCCTACTCCAAATGTGGCATCACTAAATCCTCCAAAATAACGGGACCTCTTGTCAAAGATTGTCTCTCTAGCCTGGCCTATGATGCACTTGATCCTCCTAGCTATCTTCAATGCTCGAATAAAAGAAATCTCATCCTCGGTCCCTCTGCCATATGAAGTCTAATGCCATAGGTAATATCATCGATGAACCCCTGCACCTTCTCCCTTTTAGTAGGGATAAGGATAGATGCATAACATGATAGATCAACAAATCTAATCTCATACTAAGTAACGATCATGCTACCCTACTGAAGGCGCTCAAACTAACTGTGGAACTCCTCTCTTTGAGTAAAGGAAATAAAGTTCTCTACCAATAACTATGAGAACTGAGTCCATACGAGAGGAAGTTATCCCGATGGCCGGCCCTTCACATACACCTGCCACCACCTCTTGGCAAAACTATAAATATGAAATACTATAAAATCAACTATGTTGGACTCCACTATACCTACTTTGTGAAAATCTCATGGAAATGGTCCAAGAAGTGTTGGGGTTCCTCATAAGGTGTATCGCTAAAGTGAGGGGGAGACAACTTGGTGAAACTGCCCAACCTCTTCAGCTCATCAACTAACATTGCGGGTCTCTCCCCTGGCTGTGTAGCAATAATATGATGAACTTCCCCAACTAGTAGAATTGTTGTATTCAAATAACCATGAACCATCTACTCTAGAGTGTGAGTAGTGGGAGTCTGGGCTCCTCCTTCGGCCTCAGAAACGACTGGTGCATCAGGAAACACATCGGCCAGAGCCATACTCTCCATGAGACCAACCATGCGGACTAAGGCATCTTAAAACCTGGGGTAGCAATGAATCCCTCTAGGACCTGAGCTTGTCCTACTGGCTCGGTCGGACCTAGATCTCATCTTCCTGCTCTATTTGAGGCTCAACAACGGGTGTTGTTGCGCGTGCTCTAGGCCGAGCTTTGCCTCTACCTCAAACCCAACCCTTACCATTGTTAGTGGTTGTAATCTAGGGCTCTGGCTCCTGATTATCTGCGGATGACATATTCACCATCATCATCTGCTAGAGAATAAGAGAAGAATGATTCAAACATAATAATAGAAAACAAAGAAAGTGAAGTTCCCTAAAGCCGTATATCCTCTAGAAGATAAGTACACAAGTTTCTTACCAATCCTGAAGATACTACTAAGTTTGTTTATGACTCGTGAGACCTATGCAATATAGGGCTCTGATACCATTTTATCACGATCCCAAATCCCAACCAATCAGAGTCGTGAGTGATGGCTCCTAACATCACTTGCTAGGCAAGACAACACATAATAGAAAACACTAAAAACTGTAATAAATAAATAATAACATGATAATAATATAGTGTAAAAGAAATTCTGGAATAAACATGATAAGTCCAAAACCAACATCTAACACAAACCACCCGAAGATGTGTAGTCACAAGTACATGAGCTTCTAGAAGTTTTAAACCGGGGAGCTTTCGGGTTGGTCTGGACCCTTGATTCTTGACCTAGAAGTTTTAATTAGAAATTGTTGACCAAACTTTGACTTTTATGAAAATGACCCCATAAATGTGTTTGTATGGCTCTGATAGCTTTGTATCCTGATTCCAGACTTGGATGTATGCCTGGAATTAATTTTGGAAGTTCATAGGATGATTTATGTTGATTTGCCGAAATTTGGCAATTTGAAGTTGAAAAGTTTGACCTTAGGTTGACTTTTCACTATCGAGACTAGAACTTAATCTTTGGGACTTGTAATAGGCCGGTTATGGTATTTAGAACTTTTCTGCAAAATTTGGTGTTGTTTGGAGTTCATTGGACAAGGTTTGGACGCTTAGTTGTAATTCTAGAAGTTCATGAAAATTTCTTTGAAATTCATGCTTTTTATAGTTCAATTCGTAGTTTTAGATATTATTTTTGTGTTTTAGTTGAACAAGGGAGTTCATATGGTGTTTTAATACTTGTGTAGATGATTGGATTGGAGTCCCGAAGGATCGGATGAGTTTCGAACATGTTCCAAAGTGATTTGAACTGAAAATGGTTAAATCTAGTGTGTAGTGATCTGGTGTCGCAAGTGCGAACACCAGGTTGGAATTTGCGAAGGTGATAGAGGAAGGGTAGTTTTTGCAAATGCGACTACCCCTTCGCATTTGCGAAGGCTACAGAAATTGGACAGTGTTCACAATTGCGAAAAATTGTTCGCTTTTGTGATGAAGGCCAGTTCGCTATTGCGAATCCTTTTCTCGCAATTGCGAGATTTCACGACGCTTTCAGGATTCGCAAATGCGAGCCCTAGTCTGCAATTGTGGTGGTTTGCAAATGGAAACACTGTGTCATAAATGCAACATCTACAGCTAGTTAAAGTGCAGAAAGACGGGATTTCGAACTCATTCTCTCATTTTTGAACCCTAGTGTTACGACCCGAAGTATAACAATGATGTTACGCTCCGCAGTATTATATTACAATGATGTTACGCTCCACAGTATTATATTACGATGATGTTACACCCTGTAGTATTGTACAATGAATTTGTCGTAAGATAATTGACATCAGTTCAAGGACAAGATTATTTGGAGATTATAAGTATTATACTATTTCAAGCAAGTGATAAGTAAATTTGTGAAGGTGAGAGGGTAAGCGAATCGAAGAAAATGAGTTTCCTCGAAATATGACATTTTGGGATAAAACAAGGTCCGAGCTATAATACTCGATATTTATGGACTAGTGCCATACAAGGTACCACATGACCATGATAGTGAGGTATATAAGATATGTTAAAAGTGAGTAGTATTTTAAGTAGTTTAAGATAATTCTTAATTATGTGTATAATTAGATAATTAGTGATTTTAGCGGAAGATTAACTAATTGATTAGTATATTTGGATAAGTCTAATCCTCTTCCAACGTGGCAGCAAACTACCCCAAAATTAATGACTCTTAAGATTGTTTGATAAGGTGTCACAATTAAAGGATTATGTGGATTAGTCATCTAAAGTGTGGGGCCCACACCCACTTATATAAAAGGCCTCTCAAAACCACAAAATTGAGACTTATGACTACATGTAGTAACGGATGGAATTCAAGGAATTTATATGAACTCTTACAATGCTTAGAAACGCGAGAACTGAGATTCTAAGGGAGTACGGTGTAATCTCTCTCAAGAATATCATACTTATTTTTCCCTACTTCGATTCGCCGTTATGTGTTTCTGTTGGTAGATTTCCCAATGCACAGCAAGTGTACGTGGTCGACAAGTAATATAGGATTTTAAGTCCAGATATCGTACCCACAGGG
>MDKI01143730.1:0-16134 GCA_005239505.1 Nicotiana paniculata | reverse complement strand
TATAATCTAACCTTTGAATTTGTCTATTTGTTCAACTACGTGCGTATTTCAGTTGATTGAATGTGCCTATTTATTATGTGTTTCTCGATAAAGGATACACATTTAGGTGGTTGTTGAACAGTGTCACTCCTAATGTATGTGAGAAATTAATATAACGGGTTTAAAGGTAGGTTTAGAAATAGCGAAGCGTTGACGTGGTCATAATAAGCAGTTAGATAAAGCCAACTAGCGTAGTTCGAGAGAATATGTCCAGTAAATTATTTGAGTTGCTCGAGAGAGAATTACGGCACCTAAAGTGCTCATGATTAGTATAGAATACATAGGCGAAATTGTAGGGAACATAGCGGGAAGGATTCCAACATTTGGGGAAATCATAACTCTAGACCTTCTAAATTGAATCTCCAACCCTTAGTATCTTTAGTTATCAATTTACGGTTTTAGTTCTTAGTTAATTATTTAGATATAAGAATCATAATATTTATAACTTAGAAATTTATTCGAGCTTTTATTCTTAGCGATATTAAACAATTATGGCGAAACCTTAGTTCTCTGTGGGATTCGACTCCAGACTCTTAGACCAAATTATATTTGCAACGACCACTTATCCTTTTTAGGACTAGAGTTGGGCGTGATCAAATTTTGGCACAGTTGCTGTGGAACTAACGGTGTAGTTGTAGCTGTATATATTGCTAAGTTTTGGAGCTTTTATTTTGCTTTGTTTTGTTTTATTTTTTGTATTTTTTTAATTTTATTGTAACTATTGATTTGAGAAACATGACATCTTGGAATTATGGGAATTTAGGTGTAGATAATTCTACTATTAATCCTCATACATATTGTGAAGGAAACCAGGCGTATCAAAATTATCAAAATATTTCCGAGAGAGAGTTTTCTGCACCAACTCAATCTTATTTGTGGAATGTGTGTGGTGGTAAAAATGGTCACTTTCATGGTTGTGCTTATATTTATTATCTTCCCCCAACCCCTGACTATGATGGTTCTACCGTTTCTTGTGAAGTTAATAGGAACAAAGAACCCTGGGATGATGACCAGAAAGAGATCAAGGATATGATAAAGTGCCTTATGGAAAAAAACAATGAGAAACAACTGCACATACAAAGGCAAGATGCTGCTATTCGCAACCTGGAGGCACAAGTGAGTCAACTATTTGAAGCATCTAACGCTCAACAAGCCAATATTATGGATAATAGCCAAGATGAACATGCATTAGATAACGAAATTGAGGTTTTGATGGACGATGTCAGAGTAGAACACCAACAATCTATACAACTAGATGTTGAAGATTTCGTTGTTGTAGAAGAGATACTAGAGACAACCAAGGATATTGAGGATACATATTTAGTTGACTCTAGTGTCATGGGTGTTGAGGAAGTATACAGTCCCAATGTTCATGTAGTTGAGCGCATTGGTCCACACTCCAAGCACTTTTCCACATTGTGTTTTGATGAGGATATAGAAATACAGTCATCTGAGCCCATTGAGGAGACAAGGAACGAGGAACAAGGTGCCTACATTCTGGAATTCTTCTTGCCAGAAAGTCGGAATTACACATCTCATCTAAAGGCAAAATACTACATAGTTTCCTTGGGCCAGTTAGATCCATTCCACCACCCCAGGAGCATAATCATAAGCTTGAATCAAAACTCGGGGTTCAATTCATAAGCTCGAGGTGGAGGCAAAAAGTAGTTTATGTCGTGTCGCGATGTTAATTCAAGAGCTTGTTAGGAGGCAACCCAACTTTACTTTTTTTTATTTAATATTATTATTTATTCAAATTAATATACCATATTTTTCTTGTAGTGTCAATTTTTGATTTTTTAGGAGCATGGAAAGAAAATCCATTGGAAGGATGCAACAACAAACCAGATGGTTGGAACTAAGTGTTAGGCACTCGCACGAAGGATCAGGCTTAGGAGAAGTCTGAGTACCCCATAAGCTGCTAGTGATTTGGTCTTTGACCTACCATGGAGTTTTCGTCACGACCCAAAATCCACTAAGGGTCGTGATGGTGCTGAACGCCACTGTCAGGCAAGCCAACACCATATAACTAGTAAATTCTCGTTTTAATATTTTCGAAATCATTTCTTTTTAAACATTAAACAATAAATAATAAACTTCACTAAATAAATATTGATGTCATTACAAGGTTTATCTACCGAATAATTCCAAAATCATACCAGAATCCGGTTTCACAAGTGCATGAGCAATTTCATGGAAATAAAGTACAATACGATAACTGTCCGGAATACAATTGGACAGAAAAGCAACACAATACTCTGAAAGAGACTCTGCTGGCTATGGGTCGTCTCAAGAGATGCAGCTCACCTAAGCCTCCGTGTCAATCATGCCGATGCACCCAACGAGGCCACTAGGTATACATGTTCCTGTGCAAAAAAAGTGCACAACAAGTGTAGTATGAGTACGAAAATAACGCGTACCCAGTAAGTATCCCGTCTAACCTCGAAGAAGTAGTGGTGAGAGGTCGACTTCGACACTCACTAGTGGTCCAATAAATAAAGACCAAAATGTGTAGAAGCATGGATTTTTATAAAATGATTTCAAACTCAATAAGAATGAAGCACGTAACATGTCTTTTAATAATAATAGATTTCCTAAATTTATGTTTCATCATTTATCAATTTATCTCTGACCAGAGAGGCAATATCATCATTTATAAATGTCAAGGCAAGCAATACAAGCATGCGCAAATCATTCCGAGGTCGTACGACCTGATCCAACAATATTTAAATGGTGTACTGCCAGAGGGTCGAATGGCGTGAACCATAGATGCATCTATTACCCCGCTCGCCAATCATACATGCGACGCAGTCAAATATAAATAAAAGGATTAACCCGTTCGCAAATCATTCATGTGACATGGGTACCCATAGGTACAAACATTCAAATAGTCAACCAAGACTTCATCAGGGAAACAATTACCCATGGAAATGGAAACTTCTCTTTTAACAGTCAAGAAAGTGATGTTTAGCCCTTTAAAAATTCTTTTACCAAGTTCGAAATGATATAAGCAGTTTAAATTGATAATAAAGTTACAAGTACGACAAGTAAAGCATGCTTTTAGGTCCTAGACTACCCAGACTTAAGCATAATAGTATCCACGCACGGACTCTCGTCACCTCGTGCGTATGTAGCCCCCACAAAAAGGAGCACATATTTAATTATTTCACCTATGGGGTTAATTTCCTCTTACAAGGTTAGAAAGGAGACTTACCTTGCTCTGAAATTCAATAACCGGCATTCCACGCCCTTCCGATGACTCAAACCAATGCACAATGCTCCAAAACTAGCCAATAATTATGCAATCCCATTAATATACACTCAATTACTATAATCTAATTTACAACAATCCCTAACCCCGATCAAAAAGTTGATAAAATCACCCTCGGCCCACGTGCCTGGATTCCAAAAAATTTCGAAGATGAAGTTTACCCATAACCTCACGAGCTCAAATATATAATTTACTTTCAATTTCATGACCAAAATCATGGTCAAAATCCAAGAATACCAAATTTTTATGTTTTCTACCAAAACCCTACAATTTCTACAAATTTCCATGTTGAAATCCTTATACTAACCATGTATTTAACTTGGAATAAGTGGGAAACACTTACCTTGTGATGCTCAATGAAAATCTCCCATTCAAGCTCTCCAAAATCGCCCAAACGAAATCAAAAATGGGAGAAAAATGGGCCAAATCCTGATCCTAAAACATTCTGCCCAGTCGACTTTCCGCACCTGCGGCACAGCAGCCGCGCCTACGTCTCCGACCTGCAGAAAACCCATTGCAAATGCGGTTCCCTCCAAGCTAGCGAAATCTGCTTTTGCAGTTAACCACGCACTTCTGCGCCTTCGCACATGCGGAATCCTATCCGCTTCTGCGATCCAGCTCCTCCTCGCACGTTCCACCCATGCGGAGTTTTCTTCGCACCTGTGGGCTCGTAGATGCGGGACAACCTCGCACCTGAAACCATCCCAGCTCCGTCCAACTGTCGCTCTTGAGACCTTATTTCCACACATGCGGGCTCCCACCTGCAGACCTTATCACGCAGGTGCGATTGCACCAGACACCAGCTACTTCAGCTCTTTCTCCAATTCCCATTTCGATGCGTTAACCTTCCAGATTCCACCCGAGGCCCTCGGGACCTCAACCAATTATAGAAACACATCCCAAAACATGACACGAACTTGCTCGAGGCCTCAAATCACATCATACAACGCTAAATTCACGAATCACACTCCAACTCAAACTTAAAGAACTTGAAATTTCAATTTCTGCTTTCGATGCCGAATCCCATCAAATCACGTCCGATTGACCTCAAATTTTGCACACAATCCATATTTCGACATTATGGACCTACTCTAACTTCCAGAATCAGAATCCGACCCCGATATCAAAATGTCCACTCCCGGTCAAACTCCTCAAAACCTTCGAATGTCTAACTTTAGCAAAATGACTCCAAAATGACCTACGAACCTCCAAATCCACTTCCGACCGCGCTCCGAATAACAAAATCACCATACAGAGCTATTCCTAGACTCAGAACTCCAAATGGACGTCGATAATATTGAAATGCACCTCAACCAAAATATACGAGTTTCTTCCAAAATGCTAACTTGCACAATTGGCGCTGAAACGCTCCCGGATAATTCAAAACCCGATCCAGACATACGCCCAAGACCAAAATCATCATATGAACCTGATGAAACCTCCAAATCCCAATTCCGAGGTTGTTTACTAAAAAAATCCAATCTTAGTCGATAATATTGAAATGCACCTCAACCCAAATTTACGAGTTTCTTCCAAAATGCTAACTTGCACAATTGGCGCTGAAACGCTCCCGGGTCATTCAAAACCCAACCCGGACATACGCCGAAGTTCAGAATCATCATATGAACTTTCTGAAACCTCCAAATCCTGATTCCGAGGTTATTTACTAAAAAATCCAATCTTAGTCGATTCTTTCAACTTAAAACTTACGAAATGAGAACTCTCTTTCCAAATCAATTCCGAACTTCTCAAACTTCAATTCTGACCATGCGTACAATTCATAATACCTGAAGTGAAGCTGCTCATGGCCTCAAATTGCTGAACGACGCGCTAGAACCCAAAAAGACCGTTCGGTTCGTTGCATTCTCTCCCACTTAAAAATACGTTCGTCCTCGAACGTGCTAAGAATTGCGCTGGAGTTGTCCAAAATCATTGTTTAACACCTCGAGCACCTACCCGTGCTATAACAACTCAGTTGAGCACCTGAACTCGATCAAATCTGAAGATATTCTCTTTTATTTAGTCAAGTTAGCCTTGGAGCCAAATTCCAACATCTGAAATTCTCTACTAGGTCTGTTCCCAGCATACGAACACCGTATTAATCTCTATGAAATTCACCAATACATGATTCCATATCTTTGCTGAATCCACACTATGCACTGCATAACTTACATAACCATAATAACATCATCTGATAAAAATAGCCAAAATTTCATGAATCTGATGCTCACAATACACCTCATGATAAATAAGTCTTGTTTCAACTCTGGCAAAACCGCCACGACAGAAGAGATGTGTAGAAATTTATAACCAACTGCCGGGTCAACAAATCATTGAGTCTATACTCCTGAGAAGAACCATCACCTCATTCTAAACAAAATATTGATCTTTGCTCCTTAATAATCTCGTCTCACCCAGTACAAACTGCTCAGGGATTAAGCCACCCCAGACATGACCAAAAGTCACGTATGATGCCACAACATGCCAATAGGCAATGAACTCGAATGTGATACATAAGGAAGACAAACTCTGGAAGGGACTACTCAAGTTACGCCACTAATACGAACTTTTCTCAGAAAAGGGGAAACAAAACACACAAAAATAGAATATAAAAACTATACTCATCATCACACTATTTCAGCGTGCAACCTGATCCAAACAACATATCCGTGGCGGCGTGCCACCTGACCTACATATAAAATTCAGATAAAGAGATACACACCCAGCTAAATTGCTCATTACAACAAGATACCGAATATCGTTCACAACCGCACTAAGTGCACAATACCATCCCCGGGGAGACAGATAGCGCCATAAACTACAAAACTCAAGCACAACTGAGGTGCGATATATGATCTGAATTTCAAGAGCCATCCTACTCACATAACACCATGCTACGCGGAACCTCAACACATAATAAATTTATCAAGCCGTTACATAGCTCACACAGCACAATATAACATCACATGAAATAGTTGATGATGAAACAATATCCTACGTCTGAATACTCCTCCATGAGGGGAGCTACGCTGAAATGAAGATATCTGGCCTGATATAGAGCCCCTATTCATATTTAAATTCATTCACAAACCACAAGTCGATTCTGATCGCGCTAAACTAGGCTAATAACTTTTCCTGGGTCCATAATAACCCATTTTTTTCTCATAACACACAAGAGAAACCATCATAGCCGGAACAAAATTCCACAATCCACCACCAAATGAACCGAGCGCCATCCAGGCATTAATTCTGAAATAAGCAATCTTACCACGTTCTTCATGCTTGGTTTAAATCTTCAATCAATCAAGTGACTACATGTCAACCTTATACAATTTTCCCGTGGAATACACTTCCACGACCTCACGCACCTAGTAACGAGTTTGCACCTCCATACCACCGGCCGAACTAACGTTGTAAAGAAAATCAAGAATCCATAACCAGAATGCAAAGCCTCTTTCACAAAATACCAAATTTAGGTGACGCTGAAGAAAATCCCAGCTTAGTCTAAACATTCAAATCCCTTTCCTGCTCATCTGAGCTCGTGACATCCTTGCCAACATCGAACCGCAAACCTGATCCTCACTTTCAAATTTCATACCACTCACTGCACCTAACATGCCAATATGCGATAGCACAAGAATTTAATCATAAATCCTGAACCATTAATAGGGTAAACACTTCACCCTATAGCAAATTTTTACTTAACTTATTCCAAGAGAACCATAGCAACACACGAGTAAATTCTCATAATCGTAGAACATGCAAATCCTCAAGTAGTGGTTTGAACCACCATAACCTTTCCGGTATGTGCCTACACATCACAAGCCAAACACTTGAATACTCCCAAATCGAACCAATTATGGTGGCCATCAAGCCTTGCATGTACCGCCACAAGTCATATGCATAATCTAATCACGCTGGAAGAACTGATCACCGCCTCCATCACACAAATTCAACCGTGGCTAATTGATATGGCTTCTTCTAACTTATCCTTAACTTGACTCAGAAATAATAATAACTCCAGTCAACACATAACAACTCAATACGCATTGTTCCTGAGTGGCCTATCATCACGAGACCATGTTGTCTCCAAAATCATGAACTATTTCATGCCCTCCTCGTACACATATCCGCATCTTCGACTGATACACCCGTTCTAATAATTCTCCTACGAATCCGAAGTCATTCCCTCTTATTCCTCCGAATGCTACAATGCAAGCCAAAAATATCATAGAACATTACGAACCTCTTATCACAATCCACTACAAAAGCTTGATTCTTAACCATACCGCGGGCTTGAAATCCTTAGGCACCGCATTTTAACCTTTGAATTTGCTAGGACCGATGTTGAGAATCACCCACTATGGCTTGGTCCCGAATATAATCAACTCCAAGGTTCTGCTGGCACATGAACACCCATCTCAATGAAGCACCCTACTGAATCACTTCGCTTGTAAATTACCTCAGTACGAAGCATAAGTCCTGAACCTTCCCAAAAGCCCGAACACGAGCCAATAAAGCAAACTATAGCACACCTTTATCAATTCCTTTTCTCAAATTACCACTTATGTTCTTTTTCCTTAGCTGTAATAACCCATCAATATGCTGATAACCAGAAATCTCACAAATAGACGACCATGCAATCCAACCGTAGGCGGTGGGACTCTCCCACTTAGCTTGAAGCTACTATTACACAACTCTGGAACCCACAAAGATTCTTTCTTCATTGTTGAACTGATCTTGCACCACCAACTTGCCAAATTCGTCGAAACCTTTCCGTTAGCATTTCATGAACACTCTGCATCTCCATCATCATTCAGATATTTGACCTATTGTTGGATAGTCAGTAGAATTCTTCACAGAAGCTTGTCCAACCACACGACCGCTGACCTGCCCACAAGAGATAACCCACATGTGGAAATTACATGCCGACATCTTCCAACGTCGCTGCACAGGATACAATCACTACGACATCCATAACCCATCCTGAGCCCATGCTCATTCACCGAATGTGCCAGTCCGCTCACTCCTTATGGACCTCAACTAAATGTGCGACAATATCTTCCAATTCAAAGTTACGTTGTATCCTTCTTCATATCGAGCAAATTCTTCCTGTTGCATCCAATATCCCATTGTATAATAGCCAAAAATTTAAATTAAGCCAGTGGATCCAATCACCGTCCACTAAAATCCCCAAATAACTCTAAACCTTTCCTCAAGGTGTGTAGTTATCCTACCACTGAACCCACATGCTACTTTGCCACTCTCCCACTTTGGTCAAACCCACTCCTTTAAAAAACCATTCTACTCTTGCTTCTCGTTCTTGGCCTTCCAGAAGTTTAACCACCGCCTGACACTCCCCGCATGTCCTTTCTCATCCTTCGCTGCTCAGTTGTTTCCTTAGATCAATATCTATCTCTGTAGCACTTGCACCAATAGATCGCTACTAACTTCACCTCTTTCCGAAGATCCTCCTTCTCCAGCCATCAGCATTATAAATACCCATTTAATCCTGAACCACCATATCCTGCGCTCTCTGACAACCTTTTCTCCCGTACTATCTCACAATATCCTGCTCCAAAGGCGAATTGTAGAAGATCATAACACCGACGAACTTAATACATATATTCGAGGACGACGACACCACGTCGCAGATAAAAATTCCACCACACTTGAAAACACCAAGTCTCGTAACCCTATCAACCCAAACCTGAACTTTATAGTCCGATTTCCATTCCTCTACCAGAAATAAAATACCGAATGTTTGAATCGTGCTTTGAGTAAACCTCCTTTCAAGTCATTCAGTTCCCCGACACATAGGCAAGCATCCTACCATCACATCAATACTGCGTGATAACCGTTTATAAGCATCATAGCAACCTGTGCATAGCCTTAAAGTTCTCAAAAGTACTGCTATTGAGCTGAGATGACAAAATATCCTTCCGCGAGGCAACGAAAATAGCCCAAACAACCACGCAGTGAGAAACATCCCTCACCATATCTGCAGTACAATTACAATTACTCACTTCCTGATTTATAACCAGTGCTTCGCGTCGCATAAGATTGAATGGAAGGGAAATGAAGGCATAAGCCTCTAAGGGACCAAATTGCACGATGAGGAAATCAAGAAGGGAAGTGCTTCTAACCGCCCTATAACCTCTCGATGGTAAGTACATACGTCTCCGTACTGATCTGTAAGACTCTGCTAGATCCGCTCATGACTCGTGAGACCTAAGGGAACCTAGGGCTCCTGATACCATGTTGTCACGACCCAAAATCCATTAAGGGCCGTGATGGCACCGGACACCATTGTCAGGCAAGCGAACACCATATAACTAGTAAATTCTCGTTTTAATATTTTCGAAATCATTTCTTTTCAAACATTGGACAATAATAATAAACTTCACTAAATAAATAAGGATGTCTTTACAAAGTTTATCTACCGAATAATTCCAAAATCGTCCCAGAACCTGGTGTCACAAGTGCATGAGCAATTTCTAAGAAATAAAGTACAATATGATAACTGTCCGGAATGCAATTGGACATAAAAGAAACACAATACTCTAAAAGAGACTCTACTGGCTACGGGTCGTCTCAAGAGATGCAGCTCACCTAAGCCTCCGTGTCAACCATGTCGTGGCACCCAACGAGGCCACTAGATATACATGTGACTGTGCAAGAAAATGCACAACAAGTGTAGTATGAGTACGAAAACAACGCGTACCTAGTAAGTATCCCGTCTAACCTTGAAGAAGTAGTGACGAGAGGTCGACTTTGACATACACTAGTGGTCCAATAAATAAATACCAAAATATGTATAAGCATGGATTTTTATAAAATGGTTTCAAACTCAATAAGCATGAAAGCAGGAAAACGAGTCTTTTAATAATAAGAGATTTCAAAAATTTGTATTTCATCCTTTATCAATTTATCTCAGGCCAAAGAGGCAACATCATCATTTATAAATGTCAAGCCAAGAAATACAAGCATGTGCAAATCATGTCAAAATCGTATGACCCGATCT
This sequence comes from Nicotiana paniculata, assembly GCA_005239505.1. Lineage (NCBI taxonomy): Eukaryota > Viridiplantae > Streptophyta > Magnoliopsida > Solanales > Solanaceae > Nicotiana > Nicotiana paniculata. Next base: position 5,800 of record MDKI01143730.1, on the reverse strand, counting down.
AACAATATTTAAATTGTGCACTGCTAGAGGACCGAATGGCGTGAACCATAGATGCATCTATTATCCCGCTCGCGAATCATACATGCGACGCAGTCAAATATAAATAAAAGGATTACCCCGTTCGTGAATCATACATGCGACACGGGTACCCATAGGTACACACATTCAAACAGTCAACCAAGACTTCATCAGGGAAATAATTACCCAAGGAAATGGAAACTTCTCTTATAGCAATCAAGAAAGTGATGTTTAGCCCTTTAAAAATTCATTTACCAAGTTCTATATGATTTAAGCAATTTAGATTGACTATAAAGTTACAAGTACGGAAAGTAAAGGATTTTTTTGGGTCCTAGACTACCCGAACTTAAGCATAATAGTAGCTACGCACGAACTCTCGTCACCTCGTGCATGCGTAACCCCCACAAATAGGAGAACATATTTAATTATTTCACCTATGGGACTAATTCCCTCTTACAAGGTTAGAAAGGAGACTTACCTCACTCCGAAATTTCGATGACTCAAATAAATGCACAACGTCCCAAAACCAACCAATAATTGCAAACCCATTAATATACACGTAATTACTCATTATAATCTAATTTTCAACAATTCCTAACCCCCGATCGAAAAGTTGATAAAATCACCCTCAGGCCCACGTGCCTGGATTCTTAAGATTTTCGAAGATAAAGTTTAACCATAACCTCTCGAGCTCAAATATATTAGTTTCTCTCAATTTCATGACCAAAATCATGGTCAAAATTCAAGAATAGCAAATTTCTAGGTTTTCTACCAAAACCCTACAATTTCTATAAATTTCCATGTTAAAATCTTTATACTAACCATGTATTTAACTTGGAATAAGTGGGAATCACCTACCTTGTGATGCTCAATGAAAATCTCCCCCTTGAAGCTCTCCAAAACCGCCCAAACCAAATGAAAATGGGACAAATCCCGATCTTAAAACATTCTGCCCAGTCTACTTTCTGCACTTTAGGTACACCAGCCACACCTGCAGAAAACCCATCGCAGGTGCGGTTCCTTCCAATTCAGCAAAATCCGCTTCTGCGGTTGACTGCGTATTTTTGCGCCATCACACATGCGGAATCCTATCCGCTTCTGCGATCCAGCTCCCCCTCGCACGTTCCGCTCATGCGAAGCTTTTTTCGTACCTGTGGCCATCCCAGCTCAGTCCAACTGTCACTCCTGCGACCTTATTGCCGCACACGAGGGCTCGCACTTGCAGACCTTATCACGCAGGTGCGATTGCACAAGACACCGGCTGCTTCAGCTCTTTCTCCAATTTCCATTTCGATTTGTTAACCTTCTGGAATCCACCCTCGACCCTCGGGACCTCAACCAATTATAGCAACACGTCCCAAAACACGAAAAAAACTTGCTCGATTGCTTAAATCACATCATACACTACTAAAATTACGAATCACAATTCAACTCAAATTTAAAGAACTTGAAACTTCTATTTCTACTTTCGATACCGAAACACATCAAATCACGTCTGATTGAACTCAAATTTTGCACAAAAGCCATATTCGACATTATGAACCTACTCCAAATTCCAAAATTGGAATTTGACCCCAATATCAAAAAGTCCACTCCCGGTCAAACTCCTCAAAAACCTTCAAATTTCTAACTTTAGCCAAATGACTCCAAAATGACCAACGGACCTCCAAATCCACTTCCGATCGCGCTCCCAATACCTTAATCACCATACGGAGCCATTCCCAGAATCGGAATCCCAAGCGGACATAGATAATATTGAAATGCACCTCAATCCAAATTTACAAGTTTCTTCCAAAATGCTTGTTGCGCCCCCATTTTTCTATCGAAATCGGGGTTTCGACATTCATTTGGGACAGCTCATTTCTTTTTGGGAAGGAGGTACATGGAGTTGAAGAGTCTCCACCTAATAGATTAAAGTGCTGTAAGGCACCTATTGCAAGTAACTCATAAAATCGGTTTGTGTTACCGTAGATTAGGAAAGGGCTTGAAATTACCTTATGGGGAAGGTGTTAGGCACCCCTCGAGGTCCACAATGGTGGGTCCCGGCCAAACTTACTTGGTGAATTAGTCATTTAACAGATAAGCTGTCTAAGCTCACATATGTAAATAAGATAAACGAAATTTAATAGGTAAGCTATCTAAGCACACATATGTATAAAGATAGCAAAGTCCTAAGTTATTAGCCTATAGGATCACATATGTACAATGCCCGGTAATCCTTCCTCAACTAGAGGGGTTACACATGACATTAGCGCACAAGTCATCATATCCTTTTACTACCAGATTACCCTCCCCTTAGCGATTGTATAAACGGTTTTAATTAAACGAACTCTAAGCGTGCATTACCCGTCGCTTCCTTGTGGTCCCGGAGGTGTTTAGGACCTCTATTTTTGGAAGTTATAGATTCTCCTAAAGTGTTCAAAACGGAAAATCTGAGCGACAACAAAGAACAAATAGGACTGTCAAGTAAGACAACAATTAAGGGCTCGTGTTTACCTCCACAACTAAACATGCAATTATCACGTCTCAAACAACAAGATTTCAGATGTTTCAGAAAAGGTCCTAGAACATGATATAGAGGTGAGCATGACAAACAGAGAATGTGCAGCATTATGTTAAGGCGAAGCGGTAAAGACCTAATCAGTTTGCCTACTGATTTTTAAAACCTGTTGAATCTGGAGCTTCACAAATAAACAAAGCATAGTTTTATAATTTTTATAAGGCCTTAATTACCTATAGGCTTGTTAGGCGTGGTTCAGGAATACCCTATAACATGCTTAAAAATGCAAGCAGAATTTTTGAAATTGACTAAAGGAAGGAGAACGTTTGAGTTTTAATAAGTCCTATAAACATGCTTGTCTAGGTGCTGATTATCACGAAACTGATTTCATACATATTTATCCTATAACATGGTAGCTAGGCATTGAAATTTCTTTTAAACATATTATAAACAGGACGGTTATTGACTTAGGCGATGTAGACATGATTTAAAGCGAATACAAACACATTCCTAAAGCAGGATTTCTAATGCACACCAAGGATTGACATTTTTATTAAGCAGAATTACATCGGTAACTTAATAACAGGATTTCTAGGAGATCATGATTATGCAGAAGCAGAATTCCGTAGCAAATGAGGTAATGAATCTATAACATGTTGCCTGGTATGCCAAGTGGACTTAAAAGCACGGTTTCTGATGAAAATAAACATAGTTTAAACCTAAAAGCATGACTTATAATGTAATTAAACATAGTATAGACCTAAAGGAAGGATTTCTACCCGTTTTCCCACAAAATTTATACAAGAATCCCTCCCCTTTTACTCATTTCCCCAATATATCTTTACAAAGGTTATTATTACAGACCATTACATAATAAATAAAAGCTATACTATAGGGAGCCTGAATAGGCCCAAAGTGAACCTGGAGGGTCAGGCCTTTAAGAATTCCAAGCTGCCATAGACATGATGTCCAAGAGGGGTATCCTGGTGGTGTCAAAGTTCCCAAGGGCCTCAGGGACCCTGGGCAATGCTCACACCAAGATCCTTTAAAGAAAATAGTTTTCGTGCACTGTGGAAGAGCCAGCCCAGTGTGTCAGAGTTCGGAGGAATCTCATGGGTTCCTAGGCAGTACACACACAGGAGGGACATAACTTAAGTAATCTAAGAGTAGGAGTGAGAGTGCTTGACATATCGGAAATAATTTTTAGGAAAACATTACAATAGTAAGACACTTCAGTAGTAAAATATATAGGAGTGAAAATGGTTTAGAGGTGAAAACATATTAGGAGTGAAACAATTTAGAAACATTCTAAAAGGGGGTTCAACAAATAACAAGAAGTAGAAACACAGTCACAAAGCTTGATATTGCCCAGATTCAACTCAGTTTGTTAGTTAACCTTAGGTGATCATACAACGTGTTGAGAACAAAAAATTACACAAAAGGGGACAGGATTTGGGAAACACAGGAATTGGTCATACCAATTGAAGTCAATTAGACAGAAAATAGGAGCCTAAAACACAAAGAAAACATGCTGGCTTAAGGAAATAAACATGGAAGATTGAACCTTAAACACAGAAGTAAACAAGTAACAATAAACAAGAAAGATTGGAATTTGAACACAGAAGTAAACATGTTTAATTAAAGTGATAAACAAAAGTAAACTGCTGGTTAAAACAATAAACATGAAGAATGAAACTTAAACAGCAGTAAACATGTTGATGAAGACGGTAATAGGAAAGGACACATAGTTGAACACGTAGTAGTTAAACTAGTACAGAAGAGACATAGGATTAACAGAAGTAAAGCTACAAGAAGCACACAAATTTGAATTTCATAGTGTAATGAACGACATTAAGACTAGAAACATACCAGTTAAAGGAAGCAAACATAAGGTCAAATAGGCAAGGTTCAATAGTCTAGCCTTGGATTTGAGTCGGCTAGACAAGAAATGAGCACAAGTAGAAGAGAGATGAGAGCAAAGTATGTGCGTGAGTGTCTGTTTTCTGAGAACTATTGTTCATCTGAAGAACCAGAATGGGAGTGTATATATAGGACTTAGGGAGGTAAAACAAATAAGGTAAATAAAGCAAGTAAATATAATCAATCAGATAATTGTGGCTAATCCCAATTAATTTGCACAAACAGATCCTGGAAGGTCATATTAGTACAAAGAGAATCCATTACCAGCCCTGATTGGGACTTAAAAAAGGTAACAAATCACTTATAGTCCATTTATTAACTAATCAGTTAGAATAAGGAAAGTAACACTAATTAAAGGCCACAAATAAGGAAAGTAAGTAAAAATCCCAAAGAATATTAATTTTAACGGGAAAAATTAGTTCAAATCCCTAATTAAGTAAAACCCCCCCCCAATGAATACTAGTTTTAACAGAAAAACTGGATCAAATCCTTAATAGAAATCAATCAGTACATTGGGTTGACAAAAATAAACAAATAACGGGAGAAAAATTGCAGAGATCATTGTCACAAACAGAAACAACTAAGGTTTAAGCATATACACGAGAATCAATCAAGCTAGTAAAGAAACCATTAGTTTAACACTTGAAAGTAAAAAAAAAAATTTAAGAAAATTTGGGACGAATCCTAATTTCAGCAAAGATAATGGAATCGGAATTACATTAGCAAAACAAAAGATTATGAGGAAAAACACCAAATAATACTCGAATCATTTCAGATGTACAAAAATCTGGTAAGATTTAAGCGTTCGTAAAACTAGGGCTTTCAAAAACAACAGAGATGAAAGAAACTCAATTAAAAGCCACAGATTAAAACTAAAAATAGGAGGAAATCAGTACTCACAAACGAGAATGGCCCTAGAGAGGCCTGTAAACCAATTTCGGCCAAAATATCAAGTTGAATCTTCTTGAGATTCTTTTAAGAACCCATGTAACCAAAACCCAGAGGGTGTCGAAGGCTGGTAAGGGCCAGAGAAGTCACATAAACTCCATAGATGGGAGTTTTATCAGTGACGACGATTAGGGTTTAGAGGGGTAGTTGAGATAGAATGGAGGGTTGGGGGGAAATGATGACGGCGGAAGGGAAAAAATGAAAGGGGGGTTAGGGTTGTTGGTGAATTAAAATGGTAAGTAAGGTCGTGGGCCATTGATCTTTTTGGGGGGAAATAATGATGGCAGAAGGGAAAGAATGAGGGGGGTTAGAGTTGTTGGTGAATTAAAATGGTAAGCAAGGTTGTGGACCGTTGATCTTTTAGATCAACAGCCATGATTGAACGGGGCTATGGGGTCGGGCAGGTATAGGTTG
>ML326734.1:8763-30984 GCA_005239505.1 Nicotiana paniculata | reverse complement strand
GATGCCACTGTTGAAGCTTGAATACTTAAAATATCTCGAGCCATCCTTGAAAGGACCGGATAGTGTTTTTCTTTGTCCTTCCACCATTCCAAAATATTGAAGGTGCTGTCGGGATTCTCTGTTTCAAGTCTCTGCGAGAAATAAACTTGAAGCTCATTTAGTTGTGAACTATCACTAATATTATCACCTTGAGAACCCCTGAACCCCGTCCAAGAACTAAGTGATTTTAGTCCCGTAGATCTTTTAGATGACTGCGAGCTAGACGAGGTAGGAGTTGGAACATTTGGTCTAGCATGATCTAATGCAACTTGATAAGCATTATAAATTGTTTGAGCATTTATTTTAATTGAGGCTTTTTCATCTATAAGTGTATCATATTCCTCAGTTGAAAGTGGTAAAGCATTATAAATTTGAGTATACCAATAGTGAGGACCTCCTAATTTCATGGTAGGATTTAACATGGCAGCACCACCATAAAGAAGGGGGGTAGGGAAAAAATATTTTTTAAACTTATCTTTCATATCATCAATAGCACATTGGTAAACTATCCCATCCTCTGAAAATTGAGTAAATAATTCTGCAAGTGATGAAATATAAACTAACAGTTAGAAATAGTAGCATAATATTGCCCAGATAATTCGTTTGTAGCAACATGAAAATGTTCTAAGAAATCTAGAAGAGTTTTAACATTAGCCCAATCTTGATTTTTTAGGTGCTCATCATCATCATCATCATCACCACCTACACGAGCATTATAGGTTGCACTTATTGGGTTTCTATATTCATATGCAACAACTAAACTTTCATACAAGTAATTCCATCTATTCGGACAACGTTTAGGAACCTTTCTTTCTCTAAGGCCAAATTCATCACATTTTTTATAATATTCTCTAACTCTACTTCTACGGTTTGAATAAAAAAGCCAATGAAGAGCGAATTTAACCTTTGCAATTTCAACATTTAAAGTTTTCAGACCATCACCGACGATTAAATGGTAAATATGACAAATACATCTAACATGAAAAATATTACTAAATGCAGGACTTAGTGTAGTTGTAAGAAAGCCTATAGCATTAGTGTTACTAGAAGCATTATCCATTGAAACTGGCATTATTTTATCTCTAATGCAAAAATATCTACAAATATCTGCAACTGTCTTAGCAATAAACTTACCTGTATGACTTGAAGTAATTATTCTATAAGCAATAATGCGTTTTTGCATTATCTAGTCCTCATCAATCCATGAGTGGTAACAGTAAGATAATCACAGCCATTACCACTCCTACCAATATCAGTAGTAATAGAAACACGATTACTAATATGAGTAAATAAATAACGCAAATATTGTTCATGTTCATGTTTATATTTATAAATATCAGCCTCTACAGTTGTGCGAGGCCATCCTTTAAAACAAGGATTATAAATTCTTCTAATATAATGGACAAAGTGAGGGTTAGAGGGAAAACTATATGGTAAGCACACAACAATAACCATTTTTGCCAATTCTTCATGATCTTTATTTGGATCGTAATACAAAATTCCACCGGTAACAGTGTTAATTCCCGGTTGAACTAGATTTGAACCGGTACTAGTGTTAATTCCCTGGGTACCTACACTTTTCCCCTCTTGCCTAGATTTCATTTGAAGTAATCTTGTTTTATCATTAGGGTGTTTCATTATGTGTCTGGTCAAATTACCCGTACCGCCACGGTCTCCAGTAAATTTATGAGCCATCAAGACGCCACAAGTTTTACGCTTAGCCTTATTTTGATCTCTTAGTTGAGTAAAAAAGTTCCAAACAAGAGATGTTTCGGACCGTTTATAAGGTTGCCTATTAAAAGTAGGGGTTACTACAAGAGGGTCAGCTGGGGCATCATTTGGATAACTATCATTTTGGTTAGCAACAGGACTAGTAGGTGTATCATCTAAATCCGGTTGTGTTTCATCTAAATCAACATTTTCCTCTGGAATACCATAAAGAGAATTCATATATTCATCATTTAATTGTGAACCTGGTGTAAGATCATGTATAAATTGACTATCAGTGAATTGAAAACAAGGGTTATCACTTTCAAGAATAACAGGTGGAGGAGGACGGGTAACAGGTCTAGGTAGGGTAGCCGGGGCCGGGGGAGTAGTAGTAGCTTGCCTACTAGATTTACCAATTTTAGCTTTTCCCTTACCACCAAGCATTTTTTTCAAAGAAAAGTTCATATTAATTATAAGANCCAACTTCACAATTTTCCACAAATTACAATAATAAAGTAAGTAATTATAAAAGAAAATTAGAGAGAGATTGATGATTTTGTGAGTAAAAATGAAAGAATGAGGGGGTATTTATAGTTGAGAATAGGGAAAAAGTGTAATTATAAAAAGTTTGGGGTTAAAACAAAATTTGGGGGCCAAATGGCTATTTTTTAAAAAGCCAAACGGCTAAAATTAAAGGGCCAACGGCTAGATTTTAAAATTCTGACAGTTGGCCATTTTTTAAATAAAAATTTATTTTTTAAAAAAAAATAGTCGTTGGGCCCGTAAGGCCCGTTTGGCCCGTTTGAACCGGCCCAGGCCCGCCTTCTGGTCCCGGGGTAAACGGGCCCAGGCTCACGGTCCCTCCCCCCAGGCCGACCCCATATGGGCTCACAGGCCCGTCTAGACCGGACCCGCCACGGGCCGGCCCGTTTAGCCCACAAGCCCACATGGACCGCAGGCTCAGTCCTGTCCCGGGTCAGGCCCGGCCTACCTGCCAGCCTTACTTTCATATGCATGGAAGCGGAATTCCTCCATCTCATTGAGTTGTGTTAACCTCAAATTTACAGCTTCAGCCCAGTCCAAGTTCAACCTTTTTAAATCCCATATGGCTTTGTGCTCCAGTTCTACGGGTAGATGACAAGCCTTGCCGAAGACTAACCGGTAAGGAGAAGTTCCAATAGGGGTTTTGTACGCCGTGCGGTATGCCCACAATGCGTCATCTAGCTTCCTTGACCAGTCGGTCCTGTTAGCATTAACAGTCTTTGCTAGAATATTCTTTATCTCCCGGTTGGAAACTTCAACTTGACCACTTGATTGGGGATGATAAGGTGTGGCCACCTTATTCTTGACGCCATATTTATCTAGTATCCCCGTGAAAGACTTGTTACAGAAGTGAGACCCACCATCACTAAGAATGGCTCTAGGAGTGCCAAACCGCATGAATATGTTTTTCTTTAAGAATGCGGTTACACTTCTTGCCTTATTTTTTGGTAGGGCAATTTCTTCAAACCATTTGGACACATAGTCCACAGCCACCAAGATGTATTTACACCACATGAGCTTACAAAAGGGCCCATAAATTCAATTCCCCACACATAAAAGATCTCGACCTCCATCACAAATTGCATTGGCATTTCATGCCTCTTAGAGATTGATCCCCGCCTCTGACATTGGTCACAAACGTTGACCATTTGATTGGCATCATGATAAATCGATGGCCAATAATAGCCACATTCAAGTACCTTTGCCGCCGTTTGATTACCCCCATGATGACCCCCAACAGGTGAATCATGGCATGCCTTTAGAATTGGCATCATCTCCTCTTCTGGAACATACCTCCTAATGATATTATCAGCACAAATGCGGAACAAGAATGGTTCTTCCCAATAATATTACCGACACTCTCTCAAAAACTTCTTCTTTTGGTAAGATTTCAGTCCATCCGGAATGAGATCACTAACCAAGTAGTTAGCAATATCGGCGTACCAAAGAGTAGATGAAGAAGACAATTACAAAATATGCTCATCAGGGAAGGCATCATTGATGTCAAGACTTTCCTTTGGTCGCCTGTCTTCTTCAAGCCTAGAGAGATGATCCTCCACTTTGTTTTCTGTGCCCTTTCGGTCCTTGACCTCAAAGTCAAATTCTTGCAATAAGAGGATCCACCGGATTAACCTTTGTTTGGAATCTTTCTTTGACATGAGATAGCGAAGAGCGGCATGATCGGTGTAGACCACCACCCTAGACCCCAACAAATAAGCTTAGAACTTTTCAAAAGCATATGCAATGGCAAGAAGCTCTTGCTCTGTCACAGTATAGTTCACTTGCGCACCATTGAGTGTCTTGCTTGCACAATAAATGGGATGAAGAACCTTGTTATGCCATTGACCCAGAACTGCTCCAATAGCTACACCACTGCGTCACACATGAGCTCGAATGGAAGAAACCAATCTGGTTTGACAATAATGGGTGCCGTGGTGAGCTTCTCTTTTAGCTCCTCAAATGCCTTAAGGCACTTTTTATTAAACACAAACTTGGCGTCTTTTTCAAGGATCTTGCACATAGTATTTGCAATTTTGGAGAAGTCCTTGATAAAACATCGATAAAATCCGGCATGCCCTAAAAAGCTTCGGACACCTTTTACCGATGTTGGTGGATGAAGTTTGGAAATGATTTCAATTTTTGCTCGATCAACCTCTATGCCATGTTTTGAAATTTTGTGCCCCAAGACAATGCCTTTGTCCACCATGAAGTGGCATTTCTCCCAGTTAAGCACAAGGTTGGTCTCCTCATATCTCTTGAGCACTTGTCTAAGATTGTCAAGACAATGCTCAAAAGAATCACCTACCACCGAAAAGTCATCCATGAAAACCTCTAGGAAATCCTCCACCATGTCTGAGAAGATGGACATCATGCATCTTTGAAAGGTAGCCGGAGCGTTGCATAAACCAAACGGATCCGGCTAAAGGCAAAAGTTCCATAAGGGCAAGTGAATGTTGTCTTTTCTTGGTCCTCCAATACTATATTGATTTGGTTGTAACCGTAATACCCATCAAGGAAGCAATAGAATGATCTTCCTGCTAGCCGATCAAGCATTTGATAAATAAAAGACATAGAGAAATGATCTTTGCACGTGGCACTATTGAGCTTCCGATAATCCATGCATACTCTCCACCCGGTGACCGTCCGTGTAAGGATAAGCTCATTATTTTCATTGTGAATTACTGGCATGCCTCCTTTCTTTGGTACACATTGCACCGGACTCACCCACGAACTATCCGCAATGGGGTAGACAACCCCGGCATCCAACCACTTGATTATTTCTTTCTTGACCACCTCTTGCATCAATGGATTCAATCTCCTTTGGTGTTCAACACTCAGCTTGTTTCCTTCCTCCAATTGGATTTTATGCTCACAAATTCCGGCGGGAATCCCTCGGATGTCCGCTATTGTCCATCCAATTTCTTGTCGGTGTTCCTCCAATTGGATTTTATGCTCACAAATTCCGGCGGGAATCCCTCGGATGTCCGCTATTGTCCATCCAATTACTTGTCGGTGTTCCCGCAAGACATTAAACAATTTTCCTACATGCACATCATCCAACAAAGAGGAAACGATTACGGGTAAAGTATCATTAGAGCCAAGAAATTTGTACCTCAAATGTGATGGAAGTGTCTTGAGCTCAAGTTGTGGTGGCTCAATGATTGAAGGCTTTGTGGGAGGAGTGGCTCTATTCTCTAAGTCAAGAGAGAGCTTATTCGGTGCATAAGAGTACGACCCACATCCTTCCAATGCATTCATGGCTTCTACATACCCCTCCATGTCTTCTCCATCAAAATTTACCAAGACTGCCGCCAAGGCCTCACCAAGGCACTCTTCCTCCATCTTCATGTCACTAGCATCCTCGACCTTATCAACAACATCTATTACCGAGATCCCTTCATATGCATTCGACAACTTCAAACCCTTACTAGCTTGGAAAGTGACTTCCTCATCATTCACTCGGAATTTGATTTCATTTCGTTCCGAGTCCATCAAAGCTCTTCTTGTGGCAAGGAATGGTCTTCTAATATGATAGGAATTTCCTTGTCAACCGCACAATCAAGGATAACAAAGTCGGCCGGGAGAAGGAACTTTTCCACTTTCACTAAGACATCATCAACAATATCCACGGGTCTCTTGATTGAACGGTCGGCCATTTGCAATCTCATACTTGTAGGTATTGGAAACCGCAATCCCGCTTGCTTGTAAGTAGCAAGAGGCATCAAATTTTTCTAGAATCTTTATCACAAAGTGCCCTTGCAAAATCTCTCAACCCGATAGTACATGGGATGGTGAATGCTCCCGGGTCTTCCTTCTTCTCAACGGTTGTCATGGAAATAATAGCACTAACCCGGTGAGTCATACTCACCACTTCATTCTTGGTAGATCTCTTCTTGGTCATCAAGTCTTTTAAGTATTTGGAAAATCCCGTCATCTCTTTGGAAAGCCTTCAAGAAAGGGATGTTTATCGACAATTGCTTCAAAATATCATAGAACTTCTCGAACTTGCCATCATCTACACTTCTTGCAAGTCTTTGAGGGAATGGAGGAGTAGGTCGAGGAATCGGTGGAGGAGCTTTTGGGGTCTCCTTCACCTTTTCCTTAACCTCTTCATGCTTTGCTTTTTGGATTTTTACCTCTTGGGAGGGCTTCTCACTTTCAACACCAACCGGCACTTTAACTTGTGCCTCAACTTCTTGCTCAAGATCATCTACCTCAACTACTTTTTCACTCTCATCTTGAAGGACTTCCCCACTTCTAGTCGTAATAGCCATGCAATGAGAAGATGAACCGCTCACATTCCCCTTTGGGTTGACAATTGTTTCACTTGGAAAAGTACCTTTTATCTTGGGATTTTGTTCTCTTGACAAGTCTCGCATTTGCATCTCAAGCTTTTGTATAGAGGCGGTATGTGACCCCACGATTTTGGACATGTTATTCATTGTAGCATCACCTCTCTCTTGATTTTGCAATATCTTTTCAAGCATCCGTTCTAACTTGGATTCATTTGAAGGACCCTCCTTGTAATATTTCCCCTTCGGTGGAACATAGGGGTTGGAGCTCCGGTTGGCATAATTGCTATTGTTGTTGTTCCAATTACCTTGACTCGAACCACCTTGGTCACTGCGCCGAATTTTGTTGGCCTTGCCCTTGCGGGTTTGGCCTCCATTGATTTTGTTGGCGATATCCTCCTTGAGAATTATGAACATAGTTGGCTTCTTCAAACTCTTGATTTCCCGTCGGTTGCATGTCTTCCACAACATTTACCTTCTTCGTTTGACTCTCCATGAACATCTTTGTCAACACATCAATGTTTGTGGCAAGACCGACAATCAATTGGTCTCTCTCTTGATTTTCTTTGATCATGTTGGTAAGAGAGGGAGTACCAAAGGAAATTCCACCACTAGCATCTTCAGAATGCCATGCTTGATTGTGTTTGGCCATTTTATCTAGAATTTGCATAATCCGGGTGAATTTGTCCATGAAAGATCTGTCTACTGCGTTTTTTTCTATGGACTGGGAAATGGATCCAAACCCATGTAGAACTTCTCCATCAGAATAGCATCCGGAAAACCATGATTCGGTGACCTCACTAAGTATAACTTGAATCGACCCCACGCTTCCTGTAAGTGTTCTCCTGGTATTTGTTTGAAGAAGAAGATTTTATCTCTAAGCTCAGACTTCTTGCTCTGAGGGAACCACTTGTAAAAGAAGGCACGGACAAGCTCGGGCCAAGAAGTGATAGATTGAGGAGGTAGATTTTGAATCCACTTTCTTGCTTCTCCAGTCAATGAATATTTAAATACTCGCAATCTCAAGGCGTCGTCTGTTACATTGTTCTGTTAATGCATGGTGCACACACCCAAGAAGTTCCTAAGGTGTTGCGTTGGATCATCATCAGTAAATTTTCTGAATAATCCTTCTGCTTTAAGAATTAGGATTAACCCGTGTTCCACTTTCAATGTAGCAGCTTCAACCCGTGGAGGAAGGACATCGTTGGTATCATCAAGATATTCCTCAATGTCCGCAAAGGGATTCTCCTCTTCATCATAATTGGCCATTCTCACCTATCACACCAAGCAAAGCAACCAAAATGTGATGGAATAGAAATGATGTAAAGTAAAGTTCACACTAGTTAGTAATTTCAAAACCATATTCCCCGGCAACGGCGCTAAAATTTTATACGCTCAAATTACACCTTAAGGCGTGAAAAGTTTACTTGAGTAGTGTGAATCTTAACTTAAATCGTATTTCTATTCCGTTAGAGTAACAAGAGTTTGGTAGTAGCTTGGATTGTAATTTTATGAAATAGTAACAAGTATGATTAAATAAGGTTGTAATTAATTTGATTATCTAAACCAAGGTTGTGTCCCCTTCAATGAAATATAATGCTATCGGTGTTAATATGATATATTTCTAATGGAAGGTCCTTCTGATATGAAAATGATTTCTAAATGACTACCCAATATTTTCCAATAGTTAGGTAGTATTTCTCTTTATGATTTTTCCAAATATAAAAGAGTTGCAATTAAGAGTAACCAATTTATGCCAAATAAAATCCACTTATTCCTAAGCGATTCCATTAAACAAGGTTTAAAACCTTGAGTCTTTGATATTTACCAAACCCTAACTCACTTTTCCAGGTAGAGAAAGAACATAATGGCGCTTGTTAATGTTTGCAACCACCAACAATAAATGAAGAATGAGAAGTAAATAAATATCAACCAACCGTTATACATATATTCAATGTTAAACACCTATTGACATTACACCCATTTAGGGTCCACGACCTTAGTATTTAAAACTAGCCACATATGCTAAAATACAAAAAGAAGAGAATATTAAATGTCATAGTGCTTACAAAAGTGCAAGATTCTTCACTTCAAAGCTTCCAAAAGATGGGACTATTCAAAGTTTGGATTGTTGCTCTTTTTTCAAACAAGATGCCCCCACAAAACCAATAAATCTAGTTATAGTGTGCTAAAACTCGGGGACAATTTCGGACAAAAATGCCCTTCCAGGTCAAATATGCGACCGCATTTCTATCGCATAACAGATATGCGGTCTAGATTCTCTTCAAGTCCACCGCATCTTCGAAACCCTAGGTTCCAAGAAGCCGTTCCATTCAGGTTATGCGGTTCGCATTGTTGATATGCAGCCACATAGTGTCATCGCATTTCTGCTCTCAGCCACTTCTACAGAGGGTTTGCGATCCATTATGCGGCCTGCAAACCTGTTATGAGGTCGCATAATGGACCGCATTTCTTCACTTGAATGTTTGGCCAAACTAACTGTTGGACTTTGCGGTTCCCCTGAGCATTATGCGGTCCACATGTTGGATTTGCGGTCCACATTTTCAACTCTGCGGTCACATTTTGCATCTTGCTTGTCCTTTTGCGGCTTTTAGATTCCATTTGCATATTTTTAGGTCCTCAAGATTCATGCACTGCAAAACATCAAAATTACATAAGTATAAAATACAATTGCATTTAAAACGAGCTAAAATCTAAGCAATTGGTATTAAATGTGCCGAAATTCTCCGGTACATTAGTAAGAAATAGGTTGGGTGGAGTGAGGTAGAGTCTCCACGTATATGGGGTTGTTATGATGGCCTGACTCCTGAGCATAGAGGTGGTCATTTGTGGAGCTTTGTGGTTTAGGGATGATCAGTGGGGTGTTTCTCGAAGTGTGGAAAGTGTTGCATTGTGGTGGAATAGTTTGAATTTTCGGTGGAGTTGTATGGTGGTGAGTTGTGGGAGGGTTCTGTTTGTTTGGGGTATTCTGAGGAGGTATGGGGTTTTCGGTGTTCGGATGATTGACATCTGGAACACTAAGTGAGAAGGATAGATTCACCAAGTTTCACACATGTTCAAGCTCCCCTTGGAGTTTTAACAACCTTTGCCCGAGTTGTGACATAGCATCATTCTGAACCTGAGTACCTTGATTATCAGGATCTTCTGTTCGTTCAGCTATCATTGTGTTTTCATTTCTGATATTGCTCAAATCTTCCATTTTGCCTTTGTCTTTGCCTTTAAGTGGACTAGGAGGAGGAGGTGGAGGGCCCCTGGATCTTGTGTGATATGATGATGATGCCAGAATGCACGAACCAACCTTTGGGGAGGGGAATAAAAGAAAGAAAACAAAATAAAAAACAAAAGGTATCCAAGTCAGTGAGGATCATGAGAAAATATTGCAGTATTTAAACACACATTAACGGGATATAAAAGCGTGTCCTAATTTGGGGAGCCTCGTTGTGCCCGCGGTAGGCCTAGAGACAAGTTGATTTGGAGAACTTAGATGCCAATGATTTCCTCATTTCATTAATGTAAAAGTAGATAAATCTGAAATGACACTGAATAATATAAGTCACTAATGGCACTTGGCCTTATTACATTTGAAAAAGCAGGTAAATCTAATCTACTTGGTCCCAGAAGGACCTTCCCCAGGCTTGATCTTCTTGTCTCTGTCGATCAGGTTCCCCAGGTCGTGCATGCCCAATAGCAGGTATACTCTTACTATTTGCCCTCCTTCGCTTTCCTTAGCATTGTGGCAGTCGGCGACTCTTTTCCTTGTCTTCGCCTCTAGTTCCATCAGAACCTGTTCCAAATATTCCAACCTCTCATTGCATTTGATAGCCCTTTCCTTCCACTCATTGATCAGTTCCATATCAGTCTTGTGTTGCTCCAGATGCTCGGCGTCGGACTCACGAACCCTTTTGCGCAGTTTATCGTATTTCACTTGGGCCTCAGCAACTTCATCAATGACCCTGTTTCCCCCACCGATTCCTAGCTCAACTATCCCTGCTATGTTTTCCTCCAACCATGATAGGTAAAAGCATACATGCCCTGCGTGGTACTTGTCTGGCTCGATGGTATCCTTTTCTATAATAACCTTTAGATTCCACATATGCTGAGCTTCACATTTGTACGGGATGTCGCCGTCCTGAAAGATCTGCCCTGTAATGACTCATTTTAGAAACTCGCGGTATGACTTGCTTCCTGCCTGCCTGTCTCATAACCATGATGGGAGCATAAGGATATATGCCCCTTAAACTGATCAACACCAGGTGCGGAGCGTCCCTCGATCTGATGATGAACTCACTGGTAGAGAACCATTCGAACATCCATTGAACCTGGTTCTCGGTCAAATTGTCAAAAAACTGCGCCCATTCTGTAGCATTTTCCTATTGAGAAAACTTTTCTGGGATGTAGGTCATTCTCTTAGGGTGATGGAAGGCTATATTGTCATTCCACACCCTTCGTGGAAACTCTTGACAATATTGACCCCTTTGGAGATGCTCCAATAACCAAACATGTAGTAGTAGATTACAACCCTCAAAGTGTTTAAACCCCTTCTGGGAGCAGTCCAAGGCTCGGTATATGTCTGTTATGATCAAAGGGATAATGGTATATGTTTTCTCCTACATCCCCTCCATTAAGGTTTTGGCCACCATAGCCAGTCTAGTGTGAATCCTGTCTCCTTTGCTCAGAGATACTATCATACCCAGGAAGCAAATGACGAACACAAAAACCCTACGATGATTATGACCCAAGGAAGTAATAGAGAATTCATCGTGGAAGATACGATAGAATTTGATATGGCCGTATCGTTCATACAGATAGTTAAAAGGTACGTAGAACTCTGTCAGGCACTCTAAACTATCATTCCTTTTCAAACCCATCATTTTCAGGAATCCCCTAGCGGCACGATTTTCCGGCACCAACAAACCTGGATTGTCCCAAGGTAATCCTGCGAAACCCCCTATCTCCTCCAAGAGGGGAGTCATTTCTATGTTGCCAAAACGGAAAATAGACCTTTCTTTGTCCCAGAACATAGTGGCTGCTTCAATCAACATATTGTTCGGTTCGATATCCAGATGTAAATTTTTTTTTAGAGCTAATCTTGATATTTTAATTATATATAATAAGTAAATTATTATATCTTCTTTGTATAATTTAAACTATAGTGTAAATATTGGATTTTCTTATTTATATATAGTTTTCTTTAAGAGTAAGAGTAAGTGGACTATATATAGCTATGTATTTTATCTTGTTTTTATTTAATAATTAAAAAAGGAAAACAGAAAATACAATCTGCATCCCAACTCCTAAATTCCTCATTTCCCCACTTCACCCACCCCTCACTTTCTCATCCCCTCACTCACGGCACACACCCCACAATTTATTTCCCTATTTACCCTATTTATATCATAACTTCCTCACAATATTATACACACATCTCTATATATAATGAAGGAGGAAAAAAAAATGGATGGACAAGAGAGAACTGGCCGTGAGACTTCCTCTCTCATTCTCAGCAGAGAAATAAAAATACACACCCATGCACATAACTTTCATTTTTCCTTAGATCTGCACACACACACTGACAGCCGCATACACTCAGCCATTGGCACACAAAATCGGAAATCTTTCTCTAACAGCTACGAGAACAAGTTGAAAAACAGCTAAAAAACACCTTACAGTCCCCTTTTCACATAAAACAACAGCGTTAAGAGTCAAGAACGAGTTCGAAATCTACGGTCTAGTTCATTATGTTTTCGGTCAGTGCATTGCGTGATTTTCTTCCAAGTATAAAAGGTCATTTCTTCTTTCTTTGCACTCTTTTGATTTGTTCTTTTCTAAGTATTATTGTATAAATTTAGGCTTATGTATTTGATTTCATGATTTCCAACTCACTTTTACATCTTTAATAGAAATGATTACTCTTTTTTTTATTTAGTGTACTCAATACTTACTGCTATTTTATTTGAGAACTGCCTTTGGTCATAACGTCTTATTAGTTATTGCTGAGATGAGTTCCTATAGGTTAACATGGTTGATAGTGTCTAATGTAGTAACTGGGCCTAAATTGATGATAATCTAAAGGCCATTGTTTGGGTCTTGATAAGTGGGCCGTTGAAGTTTGTTGTGAATTAGAAAATCTTTGACCAAATAAGTTAATTTGCTAGGCCCGTTAATATCATATAGTTGCCCTCTTTTATTAGTCCATAAATAATTTTATAACATTCATAAATATTCATAAAATACTTTAGGCACATTCTAATCTATTATCATGATTGTCTACACGTTCGCCTAACATAATTATGATTTCCACAAATAAATCAAGGTATGCGTTCGTGGAACTTCGGCCAAACATTCTTAATATTAATAAAGCGTGATAAATTGTGTACACGTACGAGTGGCATGATTTAAGCACCATTTTTTCCCTCAAAAATAAAACCAAGGTACGCGTTCGCGTGACAAATAATTTTAATATTAATTAAGTGTTATTAATTGTGTACACGTACGCATGACATGATTCTTGATGCGCCGAACGAAACGAGTACACGTACGCGTGACTCATTTCAAGATAGTTCCATAATCACGAATAATCAAGTAATTTAAAAGGCTATGAAAGGTAAAATGCACATAGGTTCTAAAAACGCGTAATTAGCAAATTGACTAAGCCAGGTATGATTAAAGCGACCGTGCTAAAACCACGGAACCACGGAACCCGGGAATGCCTACCACCTTCTCCTGGGTTAACAGAATTCCTTACTCGGTCTTCTGTGTTCGCAGACCAAGAATAAAGTCATTTTCCTCGATTTGGGATTTAAAAAATAAACCGGTGACTTGGGACACCATATTAATTATCCCAAGTGGCGACTCTGAATCTAATAAATTAATCCCATTTCGATTATTGTCACTTAAATTGGAAAGAACACTCTAGCCCCTGTGGGAAAAAGGAGGTGTGACATCCAGTAAAGAGGGTAAGTTTCCGAGGACCCTCTTCGCATGGTCTTTGTCACTTGGCGAAAGGTCTTCCCACCAATCCAGCAACAATGGTGGTATTCTTTGGACCATGCCGAACCTGGGGACTTCGTGCCTCATTTTCTGCAAAATAGACAAGGTTAGACCCTTTACCCCTACGGATTCAACTACTTATACATTAGTGATTAGCATATTGGCATTTATTTCTCCAGATTAATGCACAAATCGTGATCGCGCCTGTTTGGATTACAAGAACCCTGGTGGACTTTTGGATAAGGCTGTCTTAAAGGGTTTTCATGCGGACAACATATAAACCCGGCTAGGTTTGACCATGATGCATGTACAGTTATAATTAGAGTAGAGTTTCTATGGGATTTTAGATTGGTACCCTCAAGCGGACAACTTGAGGGAGAAACACACGGAATCGTCGACTGCATCGCTGATCGACTAGTTTTACCGCAAATAAGTCTTTTTCGAAAACAAAAAGAAACATGTCAGTTTCATTTAATAGAATAAATACTTGGGAAAGTAAACAATTAATTGCACATAAAAGGAAAGGGAAAGAGGTGCAGGTTTTAGCAAAATAAAGACAAATTCACAAAGCAGTTTGAAATGGTAAAACCCAAGAAATCTCCAGCAGAGTCTCCATGCTGTCGCGCCTCCTTTTTCCTATCCTTTTGCATTAGTCAGGGTTTTTGACATTATTGGGACGACTCATTTCCTTTTGGGAAAAGGGATCTGAAGGACTTGAAGAGTCGCCACCTAACGAATTCAGGTGCGTTAGGGCACCTATTAAGGGTTATAATAACACTAATTGAATAACTAGAGATTGGGTAAGGGCTTGAAATTACTCCAAGGGGAAGGTGTTAGGTACCCCTCAGAGTCCACAACTGTGGTTCCCGACCAAACAAACTTTGTGAATTTTAGCAAGTAGCAAATAAGCAGTCAAGCATACACATGGAAACAAGTAATGTTTGTGAAAAGATTCGCAGTCTAAGCACACATATGTAGGGAATATGGGAGTCCTAAGTTGTTAATCCTACAGGATCACATCAATGCAATGCCCGATAATCACTCCTCAGTTAGGGCTACACGTGGCATTAGCGCACCGGTCATCATATCTTTATCTACTATTTACCCCACCCCTTAACGGTTATCAAGCGAATTTAATTAGCGATCCCTATATGTGATGTTACCCGTCCCTTCTTAAGGGTCCTGGAGGAATTTAAGACCTCTAAGTATAGGTAGTTCTAGACAGATCCCTAAGGTTTTAGAAGGATAAAATTCTAAGCGACAGGCAAGAACAAATAGGACTGATCAGATAAATGCAGGAAAACAGTTATGAGGCCCAGATTTACCTCCACAAGTAATGCACATAATCAGCACTTCTCAAACACAAACAAGAGGCAGTTTCATTAGACAGGATCCTAAGACAGGATATCTAAGTGAATGTCAATGCACAGGAATATGCAGCTTTATCTTTTATAAACTCAGGAGCAGGGGCCTAATCAGTTTGCGTACTGATTTTTAAGCATGTTAACCTTTAGACAGTTCAGAAGTTGTTTTCGCCTAAAAGCATGTTGTTCTAGATGTCACGAAAGTGCAGGGATTGTTGCCAGTTTTATCTAAAACAGGATAATCATATGTGAGATTGTTTTTACTTTTTCCATGAATCAATAGTTAAAACTAGGCGTGGTTAAGCAAATGCAAACGGAGTGCCTAATACATGATTTCTAAATACACAGAAGCGATAATTTTATGTCAATGATCCTTAAATAACAGAATTCCTAAAGCATGATTTCTAAATGCACAAAAAGGATTACAGAATGATCGAAACGTGATTTTTTTGAATGCACAAGAGTAACAGCTTTTATGTTAACGTTGTTTATTGTCCTAGAAGTAGGATTTCTAAGTGATAAACATAAAGCATGGATGAGATACTGAAACCGTAGACATGAAATCCTAGGAACATGATATCTAGTGCATGCTTGGCATGATTTAAATGAATATGTTGGTCCTAAAACATCGATTCTAATGCAGATAGAAATATTGTAAAGCTTAAAACATGTTTTCTACCCGATGATATTAACAGAACTATATAGCTACCCTCCTCATTTCACTAGCCATCCTCAATATCTGTTTACAATAATTATTACAAACCAATAGCTGAATGAATTACATAAATAGATAGGAAAGAAGAAGTTAAATTATAGGGAGCCTGAAGCAGGCCCAAATGTACCCTGAGGATACCAAATGTTCATAACCTCAACTGTTAGAGTTTCATAGCTTTTCTCATGTCTGGGTGTGTCAGAGTTCCCTAAGGACCTCAAGGATCCCGGGCAGTGCTCACACCCAGATTTCATAACCAGAACTGAGTAAGTGCAGTGTGGAAGAGCCAGCCCCAGTGCATCAAAGTTCAGAGGGATCTCACAGGAATCCCAAGGCAGTCACACACTAGAGGGGCAGGACCTAAGAGTAGAGTGAGAGTGCTTGACATAGTTTTGGAAAGGTTTTGATATAAAAAAAGTATTGAAAAAGAAATCAGTTGAGTGAAGAAGTTTTATGAAAATAGAGGGGTTGATTAACAGTAAAATAGTTTGAACTAGAACAGTGTAGTCAAACAAACAGCAGATCAACCATATAGCAATCAAATTCAACATTGCTCAACATCAGACTTTCACACAGGGAAGTTGGGAATTGGGGACACATAGTGCATGTACAGTGAACACATAACAAGCAGAAACATAGAGGTGTTGTAGGAGTTCATGAGATTAGGGGATAGCTAATGATACCACACAGTATGAATTCCAGAACAAACAGTTGAGCACAGAGTTAAACATCGAATCAGACAACTTAAGGTAACAAAATTGCTTTGCAAAGAAAGGTTCATACTAGAAACCAGACAAACATAAATAGAGCAGAGTCAGGCTGGACATGCTATAAAGGGATTAAACAAGTTCACAAACATGTTGATCCTAAGTTGAATTAGGACAGAACTAATATGTTGAGTGAAGCAGTAATGTAAACAGGTTAATTACATGTTGAAAAGCTAACAATGGGCTGAAGTAGACTGATGATTAGTAAACTAAAGCAGTAAGTAAACACATTGAGTTTGGAACTTGGATTTAAATCAGAACAAACCAGTTAAAGAGAAACAGATACTAAGTATAGGGCAGTAGAGTGCAATAATTAGCCTTGGCTTGCAGCCGACTAATTTAATTGAAGCAGCAAGAGCAAGAAATAGCAGAAAGTTTTTTAAGTGTGAGAGAGAGTTTTTTGAACCAGTGAGTTCGTGTGTGTATATGAGTCTCTAATGAGAGTAGAAGAGAGCACTATATATAGTAGTTTGAAAGCTAGGTAAATAAGGTAAGAGTCGAAATTGTTCAGTAATTATAGAACTCGGAATAATTAGAGTAAAATCAGTCCAAATCTTCACTTAGTTAAGGGAATCAGTTCAAACAGTAAAGAACAGGTAACAAGTAAGGAAAGGAATCATGTATAGCTGGAGCATAAAAAATAAGGAAATAATTCAAACACAGTAGGTACAGAGTAAGCAATTAGGGCTAGGTACATAATATTCCAATTAAGGAAATAACATAAGAATCAACTAACAGTATAGTCAACCACATAATAAGGCAAGAAAATAATTTAAAGTTCGGAAATCAGAAAGGATATTAACACAGAAAATTAGGGATTCACATAATCGAAAATAGTACTAATATTAAGGGAAACAGTATAGACTTCCATGAATAAACAGATAAACAGAGTGTAAGCAAACAGAACTAAATCGGAAACCCTAAAAAAAATTAGGGTAAAAATCAGAAAACACTTTAATCAATCGAGGCATACTCAAGAGAATTGAACACACACATAGAAGAATCGAAAAGCAAGGATGAACTCGGGAATTATAACACAGTGTTAAAACTAGGGTTTTAACATAACAAATTAAGATTAAAAAGCAACTTAACAAAAAGTCGTTTAAACATATGAGAATCAGAGAATAACCTTAAAAGACCAGAAATATGTTTTGAAGAAAGGTTCCAGAAACCTTAATGGGAAAATAAAGCGATGTTTTGAGAAATCGAAAGGTTTTTCATAAAACAAACGAAAATAGCTTAGAAAAATCTCAGATCTGTTACAGATCTAAGAGGTACAGGAGAATAGATTAGGGTTTCTAGAAAAATAACCCAGAAATAGAGAGAGCGACTTAGAAACCGATAGGTTTAGCCGGAAAAAGAAAGATCTTACTCGATCGAGCCATGGTGGCCTGAGAATGGTGAGCACAGGCCCAGGGGAGGAATGAACAACCACTGGTCCCTTGAGGCCCTCAGGGTATCAAGAATCCGGTCATGGGAGGGGAGCCACTAGGGTTAGGAGCGGTGGTGAACCACCATAATCAACGGCGAGCTAGCAACGGCGGGTAGAAGCCATGGTTAGGCAGAGGGAATTTGAGAGAGAGATAGGGAGTGACGGCGGGTGAGGATGAGAGAATGAGAGGGGTTTGGGGGGTATAGGTTAGGTTAAATTAGGAAAGGTTAAATCCGAGCGTGGACCGGGTAGGTTTAGGAATTGGGCTTGGGGTCTGTTGGGTCAGATATAGTTAGGTGTTTGGGCTGGTCTTATTAGGCTAAAATTGAAATAGAATAGGCTATTTGTTAAATACCCAATTTAAATTAATTAAAATAATTTGTAAAATAGCTAATATTTATAAAAAATGAATTTCATGCGTAGAAAATATTTTTAAAATGATTATTTAGTATTAAAAAATACAAATGACTAATTTTTGGTAAAATATAGTACACAGTTATATGCTTAGGCTATAATTACAAAGTTATTGCGATTATAGCCAAAAGGTGCCAATTTGGCTATTTATGGAATAATTTGGTCTTAAAAGGACCATAAACAATTAATTAAATCAAGAAATGTTTTTTTTGAAAATCATTTGTGATGCAATTTTGTAATTATTTATTGGGAATAAAATACTGAACAAATTAATAAAATGTAGAAAAATTATGAAAAAATACCAATTGCTACTAACGCATGATTTTGAGGGTATGTATGCAATTTAGAAAAAAAATATTTTGGAAAAAATTGGGTATCAACAGTTGCCCCTCTTTACCCGAAAAGGATGAAAGAGTTGTCGGGTAAAGATATGATGGCCAATTTGGACCGAGCGAAATGGTTTGGGAGATTTAGGTCGTACTCTAGCTTCTGAGCTACCTACATATCCCTGGTTTTACAGGAATCGGGCCGCATGTAGTTCCGGACTCACAGGTGAAATCATTACAAGAACGGACGCAATATCTAGGGATGGGTGAATGAACGGTTTACGGGAGAGGGTAGGTTTGATACAGTTGAGGAACTGGAGCGGGATCACTCCTGCTGAGATAGTCGTTGCTCGCCGGGTTACCCGCAAATAAGAGTAATACAAGCGTATATTGTGCATAAATTTAAACATGATGCAGGTTCCCTTTGGACTATGCAAGATGTCTTCGGACAGTTAGGGATGATGTCCTAAGACCATGATGTCCTGGGCCATGAATTGTTTGATGAGAGATTCGCAGACCATGAAATGATGTTCTCGGGCCATGAAGATGGTGCATTCAAACTTTGATGCCTTTGAATAATGATATGCGAATTGAGATAGATCCTTAGGCCATGACATGGTGTCTTCCGGCTATGAGGATGATGCCGTTAGACTATGACGCCTTTGGACAAGTTGGCGATATTTCAGCCCATGAGATGCAATAATATGATGTTAACAAGACAAGGCTTAGTCTTGCGAAATGGAGGGCAGAGCTTGGCCCGAAAGAGGAGCGAAGTAAATAATGCTTGAGAGAAAGCGCTTAGTCTCGGTGAAAAAAGTAAATTGGAGGCAGAGCTTAGCCTCATGCAAGTATGGGGACAAAGCTTAGTCTCATGCAAATGAAGGTAGAGATTACGTTTATGCAGGGTGGAGGTAGAGCTTAACCTCATGCAGATAGGAAGGCAGCGATTAGCCTTATGCAAATGGAGGCAGAGCTTAGCCTCATGCAAAATGCGGGACAGAGCTTAGTCCCATGCAAGATGAAGGCGGAGCTTAGCCTTATGCAGAAGAATAAATAGCAAATGATAGTAAAATTTCTTAGCTTAGTCCCATGCAAGATTTTTGTGAGAATTGTGACTTTGAAGCGTGTTTATCCTTTGTTCCTGCATCCAAAGAAAAAGCGTGAGTTCTGTGGATGGGGAAGGTCGGTTCGTATCCCCGCTGGCTTTGCTTGACTCGTTCTGCCTGCTCTGATGATCCTTGTTCAAGTTATCGGGGTAGCTTTTGCTAAACAAATCTATTTTAAAAGCAAGCATGCTTGATTTTTCCAAGACATAGTATGAAACATATTTTAAGAATTTAGATGAACCGACGACCGTGACACGGTTCAAGACATTGCAACCTCTCATGCTACGGAATTTTTAGGGTCCTCCTCAAAATTCTGCCCCAGTTTCCAATTGTGGGGGGGAAATGATAATTTTTATTGAATTGTGACCGAACCCATAGAGTTGCGTACGTATCCCCTCTTAAACGGGAATCAGGTCGGGCGTAGTTCAGTTTACATCATTTGAGAAAGCATAAAGAGTTACACATAGTAGCGCTTAACTGCATCGGAATTGATTGGTTTTGGCCAGACTTCTCCGTCCATTTCTTCAAGTATGAGAGCTCCTCCCGTCAGTACTCGATGAACCATATACGGATCTTTCCAATTGGGAGAGAATTTCCCTTTGGCCTCATCTTGATGTGGAAAGATCTTCTTTATCACCAGTTGTGTGATGACCCAAGGGGTCATTTTATAAAATTAGACTATGTTCCATGCTTAATAGCCATAAAAAGACTAAAATTAAATACCTCGATTTGCATGCTCAGTTCGGGCATGAAACCGGAAAGCTTTTATGTGGAAATATAAGAAATAGTGATTTTTAGAATTTAAATTTGATAAAAGTTGACTTTGGTCAACATTTGGAGTAAAAAGACCCGGATGTGTGTTCCGACGATCCAGGGAGGTCCACAGTAAAATATGGGACTCGGGCGTATGCCCAGAAACGAATTTCGAAGTCCCAAGCCTTAGAAATCAATTTTTGAAAGAAATTATTTTGCCGAAATATTTGTGAATTAAAGAAAAGAAATAATGTTAAAAATCATTGGTATCGGGCCCGTATTTTGGTTCCGGAGCCCCTTACAGCTTTTTTATGATATTTAAAGGTTAACTGTGAATTTTGGTGAAAAACGGAGTTCGTTTGACGTGATTCGATCCGGTTGAGAAATTATGAACTTTAAGAGTTCTTATTGAAAATGATGAGTTTTGGGTTTAATTCATAGATTTACATGTTATTTTCATGATTTTATTGCACGAGCAAGTCCGTATGATATTTTTAGACTTGCGTGCATGATTTGTTTAGAGCCCAGAGGGCTCGGGTGAGTTTCGGATAGGCCACGGGGTGTTTTTCACTTTAAAATAACTGCTGGTTTTTTTTCAGTTCTGGTGTCCAGGTATTTTGACCTGTCTGACCGCATAGAAAAGTTCGCGATCGCACAGAGTAAAATTTGAGGCATGTTTGGTACCATGTGCGAACACAGCTTATTGCTTGCGATCGCGGAGCACAGCCTGGCCAAGCTGGCGATCGCAGTGCAAATGCACTAAGTAATTCAGGCCTGGGGGGAGGTGAGGTCAATACCCTGTGTGATCGCACCCCTCCCCAAGCGAACGCACTACACAAATTTCCCTTACACTGTGCGATCACACATCTTTATCCGCGATTGCACAGTTACCCAGCCCAGCTAATATAAATACCTGTTAAAGAACGGACAGAACACTTTCTTCCCCAATTTTTCGAAGTTCCAGCCCTAAAAACGAGTTTTCTTCAGAAATCATCATCCCTAATTCATAGGTAATCAAATGCAAACCTTGTTCTTCCAATTCTTTACTATTTTGTATCACTTTTAAGGCAAAAATAAAGAATTTTCATGGTAAAAATCTAGTTTTTGGATAGAATTAAGGAGTTTTGTAAAAATCAAATTTTTATATACAATTAGCTCGGATTTCAAAACTAGTAGCATATTTGGATTCGTGGCTGAATGGGTAAACGTAATTTGGTCCGAAACCCGAGTTTAAACCGAGCGGGACCGGGGTCGGGTTTTGACTTTTTTTTGAAAAAACGTAGGAAAAATTTTATTCTTCAATAAAGTTAATTCCTTTAGCATTAGTTAATGATATTAAGTTAATTGTGATTATAATTCGAGCAATTTAGAGGTGAATTCAAAAGGAAAAGCGATAATTGAGCACTGAGTGGCCTGCGGAATTTAGGTAAGTGCTTGGTCTAACTTTGGCTTGAGGGAATAGGACTCCCCACTTGTTTGCTATGTGAAATGCATGGGCGTGGTGTATAAGTGTGGTGACGAGTATCTATGAACCACCCAAATTAATTGTTAAACAGGATTCCTCTTCCCGTTCCTAACTTAATTGATTATTGTCCTAATTGTATATGTTCATTATTGCTTCTATGACTATTTGGCCTTGTTGATATGTTGTTAGATATTGTTGTGATTATTTGGTAAGAGTTTTGGTTGTTTGAGATGGTTTCCTTGTGATATGTATAACGGTTGAGAGACTTTGTATTATTTTTACGAATT
>ML326732.1:0-27439 GCA_005239505.1 Nicotiana paniculata | reverse complement strand
CATAAAAAAAATAAAAAAAAATAGCCCGGACCCGTTTAGGCCTGTTTGGCCCGCGGGCTCGGCTCCCTTAGCCCGGGCCCATGTGGGCTTAGGCCCGTAGAGGGCCGGTTCCACACATATAGCCCGTTTGGCCCGGGACCGTTTAGCCCGGGCCCGCATAACCCAGGCCCGCATAGCCCGTCCCACTTGACCCGTTTGGCCCGGGCCCGGCCCGGCCCGTTAGCCACCTCTAATTTACATAGGCTAAAGTGTCCATGTATTGATATTTGAAAAAAAGAGCCAGTTGTAACAATCTGATTGCCTGGTACTGAAGGACGAAGTATCACTGCTTCTCTTAGGGCTCACAACATGTAAGTCAATAGTGGCAAGTTAAATATTCATCACTCAGGTCAGATGCTTAACCTTTATTTCCTATATATAGAAACTTATATTCTTCTAGTAATTTTGCTCAATACCTACCTTGCTGCTTCTTTCATGCTTAGTTTTGCCTATTTTACATCTGTGCTACTTATGCTATTTTCAAAGTATAGTCTACACCAGATTAGATATTCTTTTATGCTTTTGTAAGAAATTCTTATGCAGAGCTGCACAAAGAAAGATAAAAGAGTGCGACATCAAGTTATCTTTGTTTGTTGAATGACTATAAGCATGAGTATATTAATCAGCATAATCTTTTGTTAACAAGGAATATCAAGTAAAAGCATTTTGCTACCTCTTGCTTTTTCGTACAGCTACAAGTATGCTAAATTTTGCTGAGTAGCCTATCTGTGATATAAAAATGCACCTACAGATATTTCTCGTTGCTTTTCATGGAATTTCATCTTCCTTTTACTCTGCTCTATGAATATCAATACTTCTGTCAATATCAATAATTCTACTGACTTCCATATCTTCTCTTTCGCTTCTCCATTTCTCTCGTTGTACTGACTATTCTTTTAATTTACTTTGCGTTCTATTTCCTCAGTAGCATAAGAAAAGAAGTTGCAAAAGGATCATCTCTGGTTTGTTTGCACATAAAAAGAATGTCTTGAATCCATACTTTTCGCAAATGCATAGAGAAATCATCAAGTTCAAGCAGGATGTCATAAGGTACTATTACATCCTTTAGCATTAGTATCAGTTATTAAATCCCTTTGATGTTGATGTTGATGTTTCATTGTTTACAGCACAGAGTATTAGACTAAGCACATGTTTGTTGCTGCAGTTGTTTTACAGTCTCCGTCGTGGTCTCCTGCACCATTTCTTCTCTGAAATCATGTGAAAAATAGGATCAAACAGTGTTATGTTTGATCAATATAATTCTGAACTTTATGACTTCAAATTTGACCAAACTCTTGAATTGGTTAAATATAGATGTATTTTGTCTTTAGTTGGAGGAAAAGTTTATTGCTTTGGCTCAGTATAAAATATTACAACTTTGGAATGATAGATACCTTCTCTATTACAGCTTGCTCAAGAGATTACAATTTCCCTGGATGAAGTTGGGCTTATATTTCACGGGATATCAAGTAAGTTTCTGAAATCTTTGTGTTTAGAATGCTATATATCTTCTTTCCGTTTGGATATAATTCCTCCCTCCGACTTCGATATTCGTTTTTTTTACGTTTGGTTATGGGTGGTATAGGATACATCATCAGCACCCAGCGATCCAACTGAACATATGGCTTGGACCTTTGGTCAGAAAGCTACATTAGAGCTTACACAGTAACAACTCTTTGTTATATGTGTTGCTTCTATGATATTTGCTCTTTTCTTGCTATCTGTGGCTCATAGTTTCTAAATTCTTATTTGTAGCAACTGGGGTGCTGAGAGAATATCAAAAAGTTTTTAGTTCATCAAATATAACAATTAATTGTTGAAATCTGAATGTTGATCCCAAGAGTTCTTTTCATAAGGTAACATGAAGAAATGAGGATAAAAATAGACAAGTTAACATTTCTCTATGCCAAAAGCTCGGTATATACGTAGAAAGCCCCACTCATTTTCTATGCATGCCTTCAACTAGGAATCTCATAAACATGATTGGTGGAAAAATTTAGATACAAAAGTTTGCAAACCAAGCTATTTATGGTAACAGTTGCAATTTGACAAACTTTCTTTAGCACTATTGTGACGAAGTATCTGTTGCACCTCTATGTGACTTCTTCAATTGTAAATTTGTTGGGGGTAATCACAAATATATTGATTTGATTATAAAGAATATATATATCAAAGTAATATTTCACTTGAGCATTTATTTCATGGATATTATTTTTTTTCCTTTTCTGACGTTGTCCTTACACTTCAATTATGTGGAAAGCATCCTTTTGCACTTCAACTTTTCATACTGCTCAACTCTGTTTAACCCGGTGGGGAAACCAGGTCAGTGGAAAGCAATGGTGGTAGGGTTAAATGGGAAATTACTTTTTAACCAAAAGTTACCATAGTATTTTTTAAGCTATCAAACAGTATTTATCGAAATAAAACACGCTTTAATCCGAAGTCTTGGCCGGGCCAATCCCATCTAGTCATAGTAGATACAATATATTTTTCTATTCGCAAAATCCAAGCAGATTGCTACAAGGCGATCAACTATTTGAGGAACTATAAATGGGCCGTGGTTACAATCATACCAAATATCTATTAAAATATTATTATTTATATGGATAATGATTAGTTCAAGTTAATAAGATGTTACCCATATGTTAACAATACATTACGTTGAATCTTGTTGTAAAATATTTTATTTACTAACATTAAAATTTGAGTAATTTAATTCAAAGTTCTAAATATATCTCCTATTAAAAAGTAAAAGAAAAATTGAGTATGTATTCTTTATTTCCATTTAGTGAAGATTTTACTTCAATTTTTTTATAGCAAAAATAAAACATACGGTCCAATCAAAAATTTTGGGATAGCGCCTCTAGTTATAGCTAGAGTTTAGATCGTCTGTTTTCAAATTCTTCTATCTCGGATATAGTCTGATGATCGCTGCTGCCAGAGTCATTCTTACATCAATGGATCAAATAATCTTACTCACCACTTCTTTGTATTCTCTTCTAGCTTAAGAGATCTTTTGTTATAATTAAAAAAGGTAAAAATTGCACGGGGCGCCCTATTTGATCGTCCCCATTTAACCTATACTTATTTTTCTTAAAACTTTTAACTTGTATTCACTTTTTAAATAACTTCAGCCCTCTTTCTCCTACTCCTTCTCCCCCTCCTCCTCCTCCTCCTCCTCCTTCTTCTTCTTCTCCTTCTTCTTCTTCTTCTTTCTTCTTTCTTCTGCTGCTGTTGGTGCTGCTATGAAACTTCAGTTCATGGGATGATTGACATAAATATGTTTATCAGATTATTTAAAAATAAATTATAAATAATTATGTAAGTTAGTAGACAATAATTTATGAATAATTTCACATACGTAATTAGTAGACAATGATAATTCTATTCTTTTCACGTTTATTGTTTTCAAAATTTATGATTTAGATACGGTTGGCAATCTGATTTATGATAATTTATGATCTATTTATCTAGTATGTCAGAAAGCTTTTTCAAAAACTTCAGCTTATATAGTGCTGGAGTTTTTACAAATGAACTAAATAACTTCAGCTCTAGAGCTGAATAGAGCTGAATTTCGCCAGTTACAAAACAAAAACTTCAGCTCTAGAACTTCGCCAGTTACAAAACAAAAACTTCAGTTCTAGAGCTGAAGTTTGCCAGTTACAAAAAAAAAACTCACCAGTTACAAAAACAAAAAGCTGAAGTTCGCCGGTTACAAAACAAAAACTTCAGCTCTAGAGCTGAAGTTCGCCAGTTACAAAAACAAAAACTTCAACAGACTTGGTTCAGCACACTTGCTACTTCAGGCCCGTCTACTAAAATGCTGAAGTTTTGCGTGATTGCCTTTGCTACTTCAGCCAGGTATGCTGAAGTTATGCAAAAAAGCGGGTACACTTGCAATTTTTTTTGCAAAGCGGGCACAAGTTAAAAGGTGACACAACAAGCGGGTATAGACGCAAATGTCCCTTAAAAAAGGGGTCACTCTGTATTAGTGCATGTCTAAGGGTGAAGTTGCTAAACCAGCTGCTTTGGCCCATAATTTTGCGGCACCAAATTTTACTAATAAGTTATATGGTAATTAAATTTTAAAAGAATATTTAGTGTTTTAAATAAGAAAGTACAAATTTTCATAATAAAAAATAAGATTAAATTGTTGAGCATAATTGGGAAAAAATATCTTTTTGGGAAGCACTCTCTAGACCATAAATTGAGAAAAAATTCGATTATTAATTCATAACTCAAAAAAAATTTGAAAGTTTAATACTATCTGTCACTCCCAAACGCACACGTAAGTATACGTGGTCTTACAAGTAATAAAATGATAAGTCGACTGTCGAACCCACAGAGACTTGTATTAACTAGCCACTAAATTCACCAAGATTGTAATTCAGCCAAGCCAATTCGAGTTCAAGAGTGTGATTATACTAAACAATAATTCTAACTAGTAACTAAATTATCAAGCAGCAAAATGATTGTTGTGTATTCAGTTGAGACAAATATTTCGGGGTTGTGATCGATTCACCAATCCTATTGTGTTCTAATTAACTCTCTCTTTCATACAATTCACTCATGTTGCTAATTAATCAAAATATTGCTCTCATAGCCTTCTTCCGAAGTACTACTCGCCTATTCAAATAGATTAACGGCTATATCCTATGAAATCAATCTATTAAGAACGCATTAAGATTACAATATTTAATTAAGCATGGTGACTAGGTATATACCTATCTTAACCACAAATCTGCCCCCTCCCTCAGAGTTAAGATCGTACTCTCTTCAATTCTTCTCTAATCCAAATATGGCGTTCCCAATCATAGCACAGATAGTAAATAGAATCAAACTGCTGACCGAACAATTAAGCAATTAATCACATAATTGAAGAAACAACCATCTATTGGTGAATTGGAATCAAGGTTAAACCAACGTTAAACAACAATATTCATGGGTAAATCACAACCCCAGAACTATGGGTTCTAGCCACTCATGATAGTTATCAAACAAAGTCATAAGTGTTGAATAATTGAAAATACTAAGAAAAGATGAAGAAATCTGAGATATCCTCGCTCCTGAATGTTTCCTGTGTGTATTTTTCCTTCAAAGTGGTGTCTCTCCCCTCAAAATAGGCTTAGTCTTGCTTTTATACGCGTTGGGTAGGTATAGGGCCAAAATAACCTTTCCCGAGCAAACTTGGATAACTTTCCCGAGCAATAGGACTAAAAACTCTATCCCAACTACATACAAATCTCACTAGAGCGGAGCACTTAAAAAAAAAAATTCACCATACACTCTACCTGTGACTATGATCGATACCGGTAATCAAGCATGGACATACAAAATTCACATTCACCCGTTTTAAACATGCCCAAGTATAACAATTTCAATTCAATCAATTCAAACTATCTATCCATAACCACCCAACCTCAAAATCCGACTCGTGACCACTAAGCACTCTCAACTCGCGCACTTACCCAACAAGAGAAGTTTACAACATTATCAATCCTTCATGAGATCATGTGCCCTCACCAATAAACAAAAAAGTGAATATAGAATAGTCCACACATTCAAGTATGCTTTTGAATATAAATTAAGGATATCATACAGTCGAACGAAATTCGCTCACTCTCACAAAGAATTCATATGTGTCACGTGGTCGTACCATAAGCTTGCTTGTAGTGTACATCTCCACTAATTTAAGCTAGCCAAATCTAGGATCAATTAGGACTTTAAGGTTATAATGTAGGCTAAGGGATGGGTAGGATACATTTAGGAATAGTGATTAACCCTCCTAAGCACTTTAATACACCACACTCAGAAATCGACAACCAACTCACTCGCCACAAACCCTATACAACATAGCCCTCTTTTTACATTAAGCACTTCTATACTCCCACTAGCACAAATTAGTAAGATTCGGAGGTGTGTATTTTTCTACATTATTTGACTATCATCATTGTTTTTTATTTGCAATTTTTTCTTTTTCTATTTTTTTCTACATACACTCCATACATTAAAGTTCATCGTGACCCTTTTTTTTTCAACTTTAGTGCACCAAAAGTCCCTTCCATGGTTCCCCACTCGAAGATACTCCCCAATCTTTCACCTTAATTCTTTTAACGACTAAGTTCCTTAGGAAGTAAAGGATCAACAATCTCAAATTAAGAATAAAATAGGGGTACAACTTGTAGTGTGGGTGCCAAAGAAAAGGTCTATAGGCTTAAAGAGGATAGCAACAAAAACTTTTATTTTTATGTGACAAGAACATCTATGATCAATCAAGAAAGGCCTATGTCATCTCCTATATTAGCACTACTTAAAAATTTCGCTTTGATTAACACATGGGGCAAGTTTTAGACTATACAGGATAGTACAAAGAATCACAGTTCCTCACACACACATTGCACATAACTCAATCAAGACGATTATGTTCAACTCTCAAGTCAAGAAAGTACATATAATTGTGAAATTTAAGCAATAATGCACTATGTGGCATACAAGTGGAACAATTGAGAAAATGCATCACAAAATAGGCTATTTACTTTACTTAGACGTCACAATTCAAACAAAATGCACGTGAAGGTAGAATGAATGTCATAGCCAAATGTGCCACACCAAATATGTCACTAGGTGTCTCAGAGCAACTCAGTTTCTTCCTAACCTACTCCTAAAAAAATTAAGTACCCGGTTCGGGCTACACCCTTTGAAAAGAACCGTCTCCCAAAGAAATATCTAGGGATACTATCTAACTATCCTATAAAAGGAAAAAATAGTTCTTTTTGGTGTGTTTTTGATCGGACTTTATTCCTCAAGAAAATTGTCCAACGGATCCATCATCGGGAAAAATTCGAGCTTTTTCTGAATTTTTTTTTCTTTTTGCTTTTTTGTATTTTTTTTCTTTCTAAACAAACTAGACTAAAAACTAGACTAAGTAAAACTAATAAAAGAAACAAATTGATACAATTTATACAAAGTACATCACAAGTTAGTAGTTCTCTCACCCCACACTTAGTATATGTATAGTCCCAGATGCATGTAAAAATGTAAAATAGAGTAAGGTGAAAAGAAAAATCCCTGTCAGTAGGAGTCCTTCTCCTCAGCAAGCCCGCCATCGACAGCTCCGGGCACATCCTCATCAGGCCATAGAGGAACTAAAGCCATCGGCCCAGTGGCATCATCACCAATGTCATCCTCCGTGTCAGAGCCCTTGCATGTGTTTGCATCCTCCGACGAGTTAATGGGGCTGCCAGATGCAATTCCTAACATCTCTTTGGAGGAACTAGACAAATCATTGCGCAAATTCATACGCTCCTCATCTGATACACCCATCTTGCTCATAATAACATTCAAGGAGTTACAAAGATACATGTTGAAGTTCTCGTCTCTTTTGTTTCGTGATGCCTGAGTGAGCTTAGACGTAGTCTCCAACAAGGATGTGATGTCCAACAAACCTTTATAAGCCTCCACCACCTCATCATACCCTGGGTACTCCGGCACATCCCGGGAGAGCATATATTGCGTGAGCAAGTTGCCAAAGAAGAACTCTTAATCTACCGCCCAAATCGTGTGCGGGCCATCTCCCCCAGCATGATCTGACCCACATTAATGGGTCTCCTAGTCATCAAAAAGAATATCACACACACTCGAGCTCAAGTTCATTCGCTGTTGTGTTCAACTGGCATGAGTCTGGCTTGCACGAAATTCTGCCACACTTTGACGGTATTGTTAAAATTAGAGGGAACCATCTGAATGTGGATATCACTATGCTTTTTGGTCCACTTTGCATTTGAATCGACGCCACAAAGAGGGTGACGTATCGCCGTGTAGCTTGGGATTTTGAAAAAATTATTTAGCCTCTTCGGGTCGGTGTTCTCTACCCTAGAAACTCACACAAGGCCTGCCTAGTCAGTGGCACGTCAATTCTACGGACATGTGACCTGAACAAGTCCGCATTCCAGTTGGCATACAGTTATTGCATCGTGCTCAAATTTGCATGTCTGGGGCATTCTATGAGTTTGTCCATGTACAGTGCTTGCGAACGGCCAAGCATGTCCGGGAAGTTTCTTTCTAGATCTTTTGCATTAATCCCCATTTCAGAAACGTACCGCCCATATGGCACGAAGTCCCTATTCCTGCAATAGCAGCATCACTGGATAGTTTCAAATGAGGTCGCGGCTGCATTGGTGTCTTCTATGATCCTTCGGCCACTTGTTTTCCCTTAGCTTGCCTGGAGGATCCTTCTCCTTGCTTGCGCTTTTTGGGCACGGGGTCCAGTGGTGGAGGACTGCCACGACCCGAAATCTCAGCTTCGGTCCGTGATGGCGTCTAATGTTGAACCCACTAGACAAGCCAATGTGTACAGTTAAACTAACATGATAACATCAAATTAACAGAATAAACTAAAAATAGTTCACAATTTTTAACAGCGGAAATAGATAAAGTGTCAAAGCTAAGTAAGGATAACATAATACAACGTTGCAATAATTACCCAAAACCTGGAGTCACAAACTCACGAGCTGTCTATAGGAGTGCTAAATACAATGTCTGAAATGAAATACATGACTGTCTCTGAAAAACTAGAGGAAAAACAAGACAAAAATACAGAAACTAGGGATAGGAGAGACGCCAAGGCCCACGAACGCTAGCGGGTATACCTTGAAACCTTTGGAGTGGACTGAAGGAGACTCCCTCAATGCTGTCCACTGGGTCCGGGTGCGAGATCTGCACCACAATAAGATGTGCAGTGTAGCATCAGTACAACCGACCCCATGTACTGAGTAAGTGCCAAGCCTAACCTCGGCCAAAGTAGTGACGAGGCTAGACTTGACAACAAACGTTAACCTGTCCTACTCTATAACATATATAGTGAAAAAAACAAAGCAAGAGATAAACAGATACGTAAGGGGATACAGGAGCAGACAATGGTGTAACAAGTGAGATAAAGCAGTTAATTAAGTACATAGTAGCAGACAAGAAGGCAATTTATCAGAAATATGCTAATGAAACAAATATAATGCCAGAAATGTAATAAATGGCACGGCATCACCCTTCGTGCTTTTACTCTCTTCCTCACAATGCAATGTACGATGTAGATAACATGAATCATGGCACGACATCACCCTTCGTGCTTTTACTCTCTTCCTCACGATGCAATGTATCATGTATGGCAATGTAAATCATGGCACGACATCAACCTTCATGCTTTTACTCTCTTCCTCACTATGCAATATATGATGTAATCAATGTAAATCATGGTACGGCATCACCCTTCGTGCTTTTACTCTCTTCCTCACTATGCAATATATGATGTGATCAATGTAAATCATGGCACTACATCACCCTTCGTGCTTTACACTATTCCTCACCAATGCAATGACAATGATCAAAATGGAAAGGAATGCAACATAGTGGAATCACAAATCATAATCACCCGACAAGGGGAAAATAGCTGTCATTATCATAACAAATTACCCGGCAAGGGTCCCAGCTATAACCAACCTTTTCAAGTATATTCTTTGCAGTTGGGTCCTCAATAGGACCATTACATTACAAGTTCATCAACGAGGATTTTCAACACAATCAACTTCCAAGTAGAGATAAATTCATAATACAATGGATATGGAAGTAAGGACAAGAATTTCATCAAAAATGGACTCACGGGCCTGCTTGACACACAATGCATATGTACTCGTCACCTCACCTATGCATTGGACACGATAAACAATTAGCACATAGCATACGATACCTATTCCCTCACCAAAGTTAGGCAAGACACTTACCTCAGGTCCAAAAATAGCAATCAAGCCTCTAACACTACCTTTCCTTTTGAATTCAACTCTGGAACAACAATATCTAGACATAATTAACTTAAATATATCAATAATGACTCAATAAATCGATCCCATAGCCTAATTATCCATTTCCTAGCATTCTTCCAAAAATACCAAAATTCGACCCCGGGCCCGCTTGGTCCCAACACTAGGCTCGGACCAAAACCCGATCACCCATACCCCATGAGTTCAAATATATGATTTGTTTTGAAATCTGACCCCAGGTTGAGGTTGAATTACGCAAAATTCCCAAAACCATAACTCTACCCAAAACCCCCAATTTTACCTTTATCCATGATTTTAGGCCTAGAATCTAATAATAGATGATGATGAAAGAAAACGGAGTTAAGAACACTTACCTATGAAGTTATGGAGGAAGAGTAGCTTGGAACTCGGTTATGGGGCTTGGAGAAGAAGGAGAGGGTGAGAAGTATGAGAAATCTCGAGATAGCATTCTGTTTTTAAGGCATTAAAATGATTGGGGGAATTTACTCTACACGATCCCGGAAAGGGAGTTGCAATCACGGAGAGTACTGGGTTTAGACTTACACGATCGAGAACAAGGGACTGCGATCACGGGGGTACTGGACACTGAACATTGCGATCGTGACCAAGCGATCGCGTTCGCATAGAGCAACACGCTGCCCCGCCCCCAGATCCCTTCAACGCTATGCAATCGCGTGAGGCCCTTCGCGATCGCGTAGAGCACCACCCCCAGGCACTGCGATCGCGTCCAAGGCCCTGGGTTCGCGTAGGGTAATTTCCCACCCGCAACCATAGACACATCGCAATCGCGTGAGTCACGCCGCGATCGCGGAGAGAAAAACACAGAACACCAGAAACAGATCGAAAACCAGACTTTTCCAACTCATTTGCACCCCGACACCTACCCGGAACTCACCCGAGCTCTCGGGGCCCAAAACCAAATATACGCTCGACTTCAAAATCATCCTACAAACTTATTCGAGTAATTAAACCACTAATATAACATCAAAACCAATGAATTAAACTCAAAAATCTATAAATTTTCTCAAACTTGTAAATTCTCCAATTTTGATCTGAAACACGTCAAACCAAGTCTGTTTCTTTACAAATTTTACAAATAACTCACATAACACATATTGAACATGTTCCGAGCATCGGAACCATAATACGGGCTCGGTAACACAGATTTCACATCAAATTTCATTTCCAAAAGTCTTTCTTATTTTCATAAAACAATTTCCTTTAAAAATTCATTTCTCGGGCTTGGGACCTCAGAATTCGATTCCGGGCATACGCCCGAGTCCCATATTTTCTCATGGAGCCTCCGGGACTGTCAAATCACGGGTCCGGGTCCATTTACCAAAAAGGTTGACCAAAGTTAACTTTATTCCATTTATTATTATAAATTCAACTGTTCAATACATTTCCACATAAAGACTTCCCGCCTATGCGCTCAGGCTATGCACGCACATCGAGGTGAGATTAACGGAGGCTTTCAGAGCCTCGGAACACAGTTTCTGCTAAATTACACAAGATGACCTTTTGGGTCATCACAAGGACTTTCCTATTCCCTTTCCTTTTCTTGCATTATCACGAGCCATAGCAACCTGCAACACAAATAAGCATGAATACGAGAACTAATAAAGAAATACACCAAATGTTATCGCGCGAGTCAAAAATGACCCCACATTAGCTAAAAGCCACTAACAATGACACACAATAGCTAAAAGGAACTAAAGATTCCACACACACAAGTGATCGACCATGGCTAAGTGAATTAACCTCATTGCAAGAAAGCGGCATATGGTACTTATTTTTTACACAACTACTACACTAAATTAGCTAATCCTACAGTGTTACAACATACATAATAAAGAATACATGGTGTGGTTGACATGTGTGCATTTAAAACCAAGATCCCAAGCATGTAAAATCATCTGCACACATACCAAACTTATCCTAATATCATATACAACTACACTCGGTTACTCAGACTTCACCGGTGCACAAAATATTCATTCAAACATTTTAACAAACAGCTTGTAGGCATGAAGTGTGTGCAATTTAGTTTAACAATGGTGGAACATGGTGTCCCTCCCAAATTTCAATGAAGTAGAGGGAATTTTAGTTTACTGCTCCGTATACAATACAACCACAACTAATTTCGTCCCACAATCGGACCACCCACCATAGAACAATTCTTAAGAAGCAACTTAGGTGAAAAATTTAGGGATTAGGGTATTTGGGAGGTGGGATATTCATTATCAAATACCTATTAAAATAACAAGAATAAGAAGAATAAGAAAACATACCTGTAATATTTAATATGAGATCAAGAAAGGAGCTTGAGAAAATTGAGAGAGAAAGAGAAAAAGGGTCGCGACAGAGGAGTTGAGAGTGAGAGAAAGAGAACTGGTGAGAAACGATTGTTTGTGTGTGTGTGTGTGGGGGGGGGGTATTATGTTTTAATTTGAGTTATGGATGGGTATGGGTTATAAGGTGTCACGCTCCAAACTCAGGGAGCGCGACTAGCGCTCAACCGAGTGAACCCGGTCGAGCAAGCATGTTAGATACTTTCTACCCAAACTCACTCATGAATAATAAGAAACATATATTCATTAATTAGACAATGTGGAGATTATGAGTACAATACCAAAACCTTTCCATTTGTTTCTTCATTTTTATTATCACAAAATACACACCTTTTTTATAGGCTAGAGTGGAACAAGTGATTCAAACATAAACCTGAATTGTTTGACTTCCTCCAACACCGACATACAACCCATACAATATCTACAGAGCCTCTAAAAGATAACAAAAGTACAATGATAGTGCCAGCAACAAGGCTTTGGCTATACCTCAACACATGATAACAAGATGTGTAAAAGATACATGACCCCGAAATGAGGTGGGGCTCACCAAGTCTGCTAGGAGGAAGGTGTACTACTATCACTGGTCAATGCTACCTATTGTGGAACCACCTGCATCCGTTACTCCCGACAAAAAGGACTTTAGTACTGTCGAATAGTACTAGTATGTACAACCAAACACCATTTCAGTAGAATGAATAATAATACACGAAAGAAAATAATGATATCAATAGAAGCCTCAAATATAACCAAAACATCAAGTTAAGAACCACATAAGTTTTCAAGTAAATTTCCATGTTTTTAGGTGGGGAGATCTTTAATTCCAATATACCATTATTCACAATACCACCATAATTTTACATGGAGTCCGATCATGACACGATCGGCTAGGCCGCCTCATTTAAGATATTAACCACAATCACAATTTCCAACACAATCACCACCATGTTTGCGGCATGGCGTCTGATCACGGCCCGATCAACTAGGCCGTCTCACCCAAGACATTACCTTTTCTATCAATCATCTCACGTCATACTTTCTATAAATACATTTTGAAAAAATATTGAACATATATCTTTCACGACCCCAACTGAAGGGCCACGAAGGGCACCTGGTACCTTACTCAACCGAGTACCAATGTAACATATCTTTCTTATCATACTATCATGGGTAAATGGGTCAAAAGGGTCGTCATGAGATAACCAAAATAAAATATAAGTGCATACTAGACATAAGATGGCCCAACATTATATAGAAACTTATATATGCAACATACGAGCCTATAAGGCCGACATGATCATTTGTACACTGAAAACGTAGGCCGACAAGGCCATACAAGTATCCATATACATGACATCTGTCTACAAGCCTCTAAGAGTACATAAATTTCATATAGGTCAGGACAAGGGCCCACCATACCGGTCAATATATGTCCCAATCATACTGACCAAATAGGCAACTCCGAAAAAAGTGGAGTGCAGCAACACCTTCCGCTGAGTTGATAGCCTACTAGGAGGACTGTCAACCTATCTATCGGGACCTTCCGACATGAAACGCAATGTCCCCAGGTAAAAGGGACGTCAGTACGTATAAAGTACAGAGTATGTAAGGCAGGAAAGCATAAATAAGAACAGTAATGTAAAGTGAGATAAAGGAGATACAACCTGTAGCCTCTGAGGGCTACTGAAATGAAATGCATGATAAATATATATACATAAAATTTTAAAAACATACGCCTTTGAGGGCATCAACATCATCATACCATACCCGGCCTCAAAGAGGACTCGGTAAAAACCTACCCGACCATCATAAGGATCGGTAGAATCGTACCCGACCATGTGGAGCTCGGTAAACCCAACTGATCAGTGGTTTCACAATAGGTGTCGTACCCAGCCGACAATAGCGCGGCTCGATAGAGTAAAATAGATACTATATATAATGCATGATAGACTCATGAAATCATGTTCTAAACCTTTCGAAGTGACTTAAGGTTGTTGCACCTTCGATTAACATTATGGACATCCATCAATATGAACATCAATAGGATTCAAGGATCATACATACTTTCTTAGAATAACTTTATAAGGAAAGAACAACATGGACAACCTTAGTTTCTAGGAGTAGATCCGTTATCAATTAGCGTATCGTTTATGTTCATTTTGCTTTTGGATCATGCCAAAAGAAAGAAGTAAATGACTTAGCATACCTTAACCACATTGAGTCCTTAATACCTTCCAAGAAACTCTTCAAACAAGTCAACTCAATCTATCATAGCATAAGGAAATTCAAAATCAGTGTTGAGAAAAGACTAAGTCAATAACTTAAGCTAGTAGCTCGTTACGTAAATTAGGCAGCATCTCCCCTGTAACGAGGGCCTCCTCCAATACCATATACCAACAATAACAGCCAAAGAAATCCAGCAACATATAAATATCAATAACAAGACATCATATAACAACAAGCCACAACTACTTAACGACGAGCGGTAAGCTGCGATTGGAATCCGTATAACCTATATCACCCATTATAGACTTCTCACATTTACTTAACATAATAATTAACATGATAATAGTATTTCATCAATGATTCCATCCTTATACCATATATTTATAACAAAGGAAACCATCCACAATTCCAACTATCTTCGGTTAGCAACTTTATTCATTAGTTCATGTCTAGTCCATCC
This sequence comes from Nicotiana paniculata, assembly GCA_005239505.1. Classification (NCBI taxonomy): domain Eukaryota; kingdom Viridiplantae; phylum Streptophyta; class Magnoliopsida; order Solanales; family Solanaceae; genus Nicotiana; species Nicotiana paniculata. Next base: position 12,536 of record ML326732.1, on the reverse strand, counting down.
ATTTAACTTAATCAACATCAAGATAACCTTAGAAACATGAAATAACACAATAAAAGTACCTCCTACAGTAAATTCAATTCAAAATACAAGTTATATTTAGCTTACAACAGCCCTCAATGGCAATACAACACCATTTAAGCTAATCCAAGTAGTATCTTGTAGTTTATCATCCAAACAACTTAACCAACATACAATCAAGCTTAAGAACAATTATTAGGCTGTTATAATCACCTTATCCAGTAGCAACAACTTCAAATTTCAGTCAAACACAGCCCACAACTATCCTTAATGACAACACAACCTCAAAGAGGTGTTGTTCTTCACTAGAACTAACCTTTGATGTTGAAATATGGTGTAATCCATTTGCATGAGTTGAAATAACCTAGGGTTGATGTGAAAACACTGGGAGAGTATTTTAAAGAACTTAAACCACTTAAAAAAACCTCTCACACGAATTGGAACCACCCAAAAATCAGCAACAACAAGAAGAACAAGAAACTTACTAGTGCAACGGGATTCCCGACACTTGATTTGTGTTTCTTGCCCTTTGTTTGGGTCTTGGATCATGAGAGAACCTTGAGAGAGTGTTTTTAGGTGTCTAGAGTATGAAGAAACTGAAAAATAATGAGTTAAAACGGGTTGAGGCGTCTTATATATATATATATATATCAATATATCTAAATCGCCTATGTGGGTCCCATAGAGAGCTGCTTGGCGCAGTCTCGCTAAAACGAAAATATCTCTATACTTCGACATCGTATCGAAGAACAGTTTAATGTGTTGGAAACTAGACTAATAGATATTAAATTTTGTAGGTAGATCATCCAATAATTCCAAGTATATTGGGATAAAAGTTCAGTTACATTTGACCTAATTTTCAGCACATTATGAATGTAACTTGTGATGACCTTTGCCAACTTTTGTTCCACAACTTTCTTGACTTCAAAATGTAACATGCAACTATCATACGACTTAAATAATCATAATATAACCTATTTATCATGGTAAGCACCCTAGTCTTACCCCAAAAGTTCATGTTATAACATTCCAAACGTGTCGACTTTCGACGAAACCCTATTTTCTTCAATTCGTTTAGCATCTAAGCTTTCCAACCCTCCTGGTAATTGTTATTCACGATATTAAATATTTGTAACCTCCAAGGTAACATTATTAACTTACTTTATATACTTTCAAAGATGATATCATTTCTTAACTTAAATCAATTGACTTATAACGTACGCTCACGTAGGAAAATATGGGGTGTAACATCATTCCCCCCTTTGGAACATTAGTCCTCGAATGTTGACTGGTGCACTTATTCGAAATTCTTCCACTCTCGTAACTGTTTCTACCTTATTTCATGCAGCCTGTATGATTCTGACCTTGTAGGTGCGCCTATGCGGCTCTTCTCTCCTTTTTTCTCTAGCGTTTAGCCAATTGTCACGATCCAAATCGAAGGGCCACGACGGGCACCCGGTACCCTACTCAATCGAGTACCAACATAACATATCTTTCTTATTATACTATCATGGATAAATAGGCCAAAAGGGACGTCATGAGATAACCAGAATAAAATATAAGTGCATAGGATGACCCAACATTAAATAGAAACTTATACATGCAACATACGAGCCTATAAGGCCAAGATGATCATTTGTACACTCAAAACGTAGGCCGACAAGGCCATACAAGTATCAATATACCTGAAATCTTTCTACAAGCCTCTAAGAGTACATAAATGTCATATAAGTCGAGATAGGAACCTGCCATACCAATCAATACATGTACCAATCATACTGACCAAATAGGCAATTTCGGAGCAACTGGAATGCAGCAACACCTTCCGCTGAGCTTATAGCCTACTAGGAGGACTGACAATCTATCTATCGGGACCTACGGGAATGAAACGCAGCGCCCCCGAGCAAAAAGGACGTCAGTACGAATAAAATATAAAGTATGTAAGGCAGAAAAGCATAAATAAGAACAGTAATGTAAAGTGAGATAGATGAGATACAACCTGTAGCATATGAGCGCCTCTGAGGGATACTGACATGAAATGCATGATACATATATATACATAAACTTTTAAAAACATATGCCTCTGTGGGCATCATCATCATCATACTGTACCCGGCCTCGAAGAGGACTCGGTAAAAATGTACACCTCCATCATAAGGCTCAGTAGAATCATACCCCACCATGTGGAGCTCGGTAAACCCAACTGATCAGTGGTTTCACAATAGGTTCCGTACCCGGCTGACTATAGCGCGGCTCGGTAGAGTAAAATAGATACTATATATAATGCATGCTAGACTCATGGAATCACGTTCTAAACCTTTCGAAGTGACTTAAGGTCGTTGTACCTTCGATTAACATTATGGACATCCACACCCTCAATATGAACCTTAGTAGGATTCAAGGATCATACATACTTTCTTAGAATAACTTTATAAGGAAAGAACAACATGGATAACCTTAGTTTCTAGGAGTAGATTCATTATGAATTAACGTATCTTTTATGTTCATTTCGCTTTAGTTCATGCCAAAAGAAAGAAGTAAGTGCCTTAACATATGTTAACCACATTGAGTCCTTAATACATTCCAAGAAACTCTTCAAACAAGTCAACTCAATCTATCATAGCATAATGAGATTCAAAATCAGTGTTGAGTGAAGGCTAAGTCTGTAACTTAAGCTAGTAGCTCATTTACGTAAATTCAGGCAGCATCTCCCCTGTAAAATGAGCCTCCTCCAATACCATATACCAACAACAACAGCCAGAGAAATCAGCAACATATAAATATCAATAACAAGACACCATATAACAACAAGCTGCGATTGGAATCCGTATAACCCATATCACCCCTTATAGACTTCTCACATTAACTTAAAAGAATCATTAACATGATAATGAAGTGTTTCATCAAATATTCCATCCTTATAACATATATTTATAACAAAGGAAACCATCCACAATTCCAACTATCTTCGATTAGCAACTTTATTCACTAGTTCATGTCTGGGCCATCCATTTAACTTAATCAACATCAAGATAAACTTAAGCACATGAAAGAACACAATAAAAATACCTCCTACAGTTACTTCAAGTCAAAATCCAAGTTATATTTAGCTTACAACATCCCTCAATGGAAATACAACATCATTTAAGCTAATTCAAGTAGTATCTTGTAGTTTATCATCCAAACAACTTAACCAACATACAAGAAAGATTAAGAACAATTATTAGGCTGTTATACTCACCTTATCCAGTATAAAAAACTTCAAATTTCATCCAAACACATCCCACAACTATCCTCAATGACAACACAACCTCAAAGAGGTGTTGTTCTTCACTAGAACTAACCTTTGATGTTGAAATAAGGTGTAATCCATTTGCATGACTTGAAATAACCTAGTTTTGATGTAAAAACATTGGGAGAGTATTTTACAGAACTTAAACCACTTAAAACAACCTCTCACACGAGCTGGAACTACCCAAAAATCAGCAACAACAAGAAGAACAAGAAACTTACTAGCGCGGTGGGATTCCCGACACTTGATTTGTATTTTTTACCCTTTGTTTGGGTCTTGGATCATGAGAGAACCTTGAGAGAGTGTTTTTAGGTGTATAGGGTATGAAGATACTGAAAATTAATGAGTTAAAATGGGGTTGAGGCGTCTTATATATATCAATATATCTAAACCGCCTATGTGGGTCCCGTAGAGAGCTGCTTGGCGCAGTCTTTCTAAAATGCGAATCTCTCTACTCCAATGTTGTATTGAAAAAAAATTTAATGTGTTGGAAACTAGACTCATAGATATTCAATTTGGTAGGTAGATCATCCAATAATTCCAAGTATATTGGGAGAAAAGCTCTGTTACATTTGACCTAATTTTAAGCACATTATGAATGTAACTTGTGATGACCTTTGCCAACTTTTGTTCCACAACTTGCTTGACTTCAAAACGTAACACACGGATATAACATAACCTCTTTATCATGTTAAGAACCCTAGTCTCACCCCGAAATTTCATGTTATAACATTCCATCGACTTTCGACGAAACCCTATTTTCTTCAATTCGTTTAACATCTAAACTTTCCAACGCTCCTGGTAATTGTTATTCACGATTTTAAATACTTGTAACCTCCAAGGTAACATTATTAACTTACTTTCTTTACTTTCAAAGATGATCTCATTTCTCAGCTTAAATCAATTAGCTTACGGCGTACTCTCATGTAGAAAAATATGGGGTGTAACAATATCTTTCAACAAAAGTTTACTCGGGATAACCAATTTCATAATGATCGCTAGGGTCTTACATAACATACATGAGCACCGTGGAAGACAATTCTAAGAAGAGGGTTTAGCGAACATACCACAATTGAGCCTCCTTAAACTTTAAAACATTCTGGAATTCATAGCAACTTCAATCTAGTTTAGGAATATAACAAGTTGAACCAAAATTAGGAAGATGATCATGTTCAAGCTCATTTGAGAATATTATCAAACACTAGGTGTGCATTAAGGTTTTTGAGGCCTTTTTATGAAGGATTCCGTCATCCCTCAACCCATTCTCTACGATTTTTAGCTCACAAGCTTCCTATATTCTTTGATAACACATGCATGCAAGATAAAAACTCACACCCAAGTATTGTATTGCTAATTACTCCCCTTTTTAGTAAACTTTTGAAACTAAGAGCTAGGGAATAGATTCTTACCTTTAGGACGAAGACTTTCCTTGTTAATCTTCAATGATTGAGTAAGAATTGGTGGATAATAGGTTGAAGGTTACTCTCCACTCCAAGCACTCTTTCTCACTCTAAAAGTATCAGATATTTTGCTCAAAATGGACCATGGCCTCTATTTTAATGAAGTAGGGTCGGGTTATAAATACCCAAAAATGAAGGTCCGGGACAGGATTTTCTATCGCATATGCGACCTCATAATGATTCTGCGATCCGCGAAATGGCCGCAAAAAATGGCCTCCAGAACTGGGCTGGCCTGCTTCACTCTGCGGCCGTTATGCGGCCCGTAGACCTGTTCTGCGGTCGCATAATGCGCCCGCAGAACCTCCCTCCACAAAATTCCAAGGTTGAATATGCGATCAAAGTGCGTCCCGCGAAATGGTTATGCAGTCGCATAATTGGCCGCGAAATTTTCATGACCCGAATTTCCCACCGTCGGGACCGTGATGGCGCCTAACATTGAACCCGCTAGGCAAGCCAACGTTAATATTTATTTACCTTATTCCTTTATTTTTAACAGTCAACAGGTGATGTACAAATCAGCGGAAATAAAAGTGTGAAATAAAACAAAGTCTAGCAACTCGTTTATATGCCATTACGAAATTCATAATACTAACCCAGAATTTGGTGTCACAACTTCACGGACTGGCTATGAATACTACATATAAAGGTCTGAACAAAATAAATACATCTGTCTCAAAATAAAGAACATAATGGAAATAAGGTAGGAGGGGATGCCAAGGCATGCGGATGCCTGCAGGACTACCTCGGAATCTCCAAATGGACTGAAGGCAGCCTCCTCACTCTAAGGTCCATAGGGTCATGTACCGTGATCTGCACATAAGTGCAGAGTGTAGCATCAGTACAACCGACCCCATGTACTGAGTAAGTGTCGAGCCTAACCTCGGTGAAGTAGTGACGAGGCTAGGACACGACAACTAACCAAACCTGTGCAGTTTAATCATATACGAAGAAAATAATAACAACACGAATTAAGCAGCTAAATACAAAGAAAGGGGAACATGCTGAGGGGAGGAAATATAAAATAATGGAAGTAGCGAAGTAAAGCAACAAATTTGATATCAATTTAAGCAACAAAAGTAACAACACAAAAACAAGTGCACGACATCACCCTTCGTGCTTTTACTCTCATCCTCACCAAATAATAAATATAATGTACGGCATAACCCTTCGTGCTTTTACTCTCATCCTCGCAATAAATCAATAGAAATGACACGACATCACCCATTGTGCTTTTAATATCATAATATGGCACGGCATCACCCTTCATGCTTTTAATATCATAATTTGGAACAACATCACCCTTCGTGCTTTACACTCTTCCTCACCCAAACAAATCAATAACAACAATCCAACAAGGAAATCAACAATACAAACCACAATAATAAAGCCACAATGTCTCGGCAAGGGAGTCAACAGTAGAATCAATATCATCCCGGCAAGGGAAAAATAGCTATAACCAACCTCACCTAGTTACTCAATTTCACGTAGTAATTCTTAACTTGAACCAATACTCCACAATGATCAATACCAACGAAAACACCTCCAATATAGATAATTGTCAAATCAAACTCAAGTAATACTTAATGAAAAATCACATAAATCATAGTATTCGACTCACGACATGCTTGACACAAACGTATAGATACTCGTCACCACAACTTTGTGTTGCACATTATACCAACACGTAGCAAGACATAATACATATTCCCTCAAGCTAAGGTAAGCCAAACACTTACCTCGAATTCCACGACCAAACTCAAGCTTCAAATACCGCTTTCCCATTAGAATTTGCCTCCAATTCAATTGTATCTAGACATAATCAGCTTAATAATATCAATAAATGCTAAATAATTCAACCCCAATGCTTAATTATGAGTTTTCTATCATTCTTCCCAAAAAGCTAAAAATCGACCCCGGTCCCGCTTGGTCAAAACACAAGGTTCAAACCAAAACCCGATCACCCATACACCCACGAGCCCGAATATGTAATTAGTTTCCGAATCCGAGCTCTAAATTCCCAAATTTGTAAAATCCCTAATTCTCCTAAAATCCTTAATTTCTACCTTTAAAGAACAAGATTTAGGCCTAGAAATCTAATGGGTGCTTATGAAAAATGAAGAAAATGAGTTGAAGAACACGAACCTATGATTTGGTGATGAAATCCCTCTTCAAAAATCGCCCAAGGTCGGATTCTATGGAAAGAGATATGAAATTATGGCATATTCCCTTTTTTGTTACTGTTTTAAACCCCTGGACAGACCCTCTACGCGATCGCGAGACGTCTGATGCGTTTGCATAGCACTGGCCCTATTGCCCTTCGCGTTCGCGTGCCTTTGTCCGCGTTCACATAGGGTTTTGATCCCATCCCCCAGTGCCCACCTAAAGTAGTGCGTTCGCGAGTGACCAGACGCGTCCGCGTAAAGCAACCACCCAGGGCTCCGCGTTCGCATAGAGTAACCCAGGACCCTTCCCCGTTTTCTATTCACGTTCGTGTGGGTTACCACATGCTCGCATAGAATAAAATCACAGACACCAGATACAACAGTCTCACACCAGATTTTCTAAGTCCGAAACACTCCGACACCTATCCGGAACTCACCCGAGCCCTCGGGGCTCCAAACCAAACATGCACACCACCCTAAAAACATCATACAGACTTACTCGTGCGATCAAATCGCCAAAATAACATCTTAAACAACGAATTTAGCATAAAAATCAAAGGAAAATCTCAAAAGCTTTCAAAGTTTCAAATTTCACAACTACGGGTCCGAATCACGTCAAATGACCTCCGTTTCTTACCAAATTTTACATGCATCACTCAAATACCATATTAAACTTGTACCGGGCTCCGGAACCAAAATACGGGCCCGATACCATCAATTTCAAATATAATCAAATTTCTAAAAACTATTATTCAGTAAAACAATTTCTTTCAAAAATTCATTTCTCGGGCTTAGGACCTCGAAATTCAATTCCGAGAATACGCCCAAGTCCCATATTTTTCTACGGACCCTCTGGGACTGTCAAATCACAAGTCCGGATCCATTTACCCCAAAACGTTGACCGAAGTCAACTTAAATTGAATTTTAAAGGCAAAATTTGCATTTTTCTCAGCTTTTCATATAAAAGCTTTCTGGATATACGCCCTAACTGTGCACTCAAAACGAGGTCATATAAAAGGAGGTTTTCAAGGCCTCAGAACACAGTTTTGACTTATAAATGAGAGATAAATTTTTGGGTCATCACATTCTCCACCTCTAAAACAAACGTTCGTCCTCGAACGGACATAGAAAAGTACCTGAATTGGGGAAAAGGTGGGGATACCGGCTCCGTATATCGGACTCGGACTCCTAGGTAGATGCCTTGGTAGGCTGACCTATCCACTGAATACGAACCGAAGGATAACTCTTCGATCTCAACTGACAAACTTGCCGGTCTATTATGGCTGCCGGTTCATCCTCAAAGGTCAAACCCTTGTCCAACTGGACACTGCTGAAGTCTAACACATGGGCTGGATCGCCGTGATACTTCCTAAGTATAGACACATGAAACACTGGATGCACAACTAATAAATTTGGTGGCAATGCAAGTCTGTAAGCCACCTCTCCACTCTATCAAGGATCTCAAACGGGCCAATGTACCTAGGGCTTAATACCCGAAGAATCACCCTCTCTCCGACCATGAATTCCACATACAATCTCGGTAGTCGACATAACTCTTCTGCGTGGACTGAGCTATACGAAGTCTATCCTGAATGATCTTAACCTTATCCAAGGCATCCTGCGCTAAATCTGTACCCAACAATCGAGCCTCTCCTGGCTCAAACCACCCTACCGGCAACCGACACCACCTACCATATAATGTCTCATAGGGAGCCATCTGAATGCTCGACTGATAGCTGTTGTTGTAGGCAAACTAAGCTAATGGCAAGAACTGATCCCAAGAACCTCCAAAGTCAATGACACAAGCTCGTAGCATATCCTCCAAAATTTGAATAGTACGCTCGGACTGTCCGTCCGTCTGAGGATGAAATATTGTGCTCAACTCAACCCTCGTGCCCAACTCACGCCGAACTGCCCTCCAGAAATGCGAGGTAAACTGCGTACCTCGGTCAGAAATAATAGACACGGGCACACCATGAAGACGAACAATCTCCCTAATGTAGATCTCTGCCAATCTCTTTGAAGAATATGAAACTGCCACAGGGATGAAATGTGCTGACTTGGTCAGCCTATCCACAATAACCCATACTGCATCGAACTTCCTCTAAGTCCGTGGGAGTCCAACAACGAAATCCATGGTGATACGCTCCCACTTCCACTAAGGAATCTCAATCTGCTGCAGTAATACACCAAGTCTCTGATGCTCGTACTTTACCTGCTGACAATTCAAGCGCCGAGCTACATATGCCACAATATCCTTCTTCATCCTCCTCCACCAATAATGATGCCGCATATCCTGATACAACTTTGCGGTTCCCGGATTGGAGTACCGGGAACTATGGGCCTCTTCTAATATCAACTCACGAAGTCTATCCACATTGGGCACACAAATACCCTGCATCCGTAAAACTCCATCATCACCAACTATAACCTGCTTGGCACTACCGTGCCGCACCGTGTCCCTAAGGACACACAAATGAGGATCATCATACTGCCGATCTCGAATACGATCAAATAATAAAGAGCGAGCAACTGTATAAGCTAGAACACAGCCGGGCTCAGAAACATCCAATCTTATGAATCGATTGGCTAAAGCCTGAACATCCAAAGCAAGCGGTCTCTCCCCAACCGGAATATATGCAAGACTACCCATACTGGCTGACTTTATACTCAAAGCATCGGCCACCACGTTGGCCTTCCCCAGATGATATAAGATGGTGATGTCATAGTCTTTCAATAGCTCTAACCGTCTCCTTTGCCTCAAATTCAAATCTTTCTGCTTGAACAAATATTGCAAACTCTTATGATCCGTGAACATTTCACATGACACGCCATACAGATAATGCCTCCAAATATTCAGTGCGTGGACAATGGCTGATAACTCCATGTCATGAACTGGATAATTCTTCTCATGGATATTCAACTGACGCAAAGCATATGCAATGACCTTGCCATCCTGCATCAACACTGCACCAAGTCCAACCCGAGATGCATCACAATACATAGTATATGGCCCTGAATCTGTGGGCAAAACCAACACCGTTGCCGTAGTCAAGGCTGTCTTGAGCTTCTGGAAGCTCGTCTCACACTCCTCTGACCACCTGAACTGGGCACCCTTCTGAGTCAACCTGGTCATCAGGGCTGCAATAGACGAAAACCCATCCACAAACCGACGGTAATAGTGTATTGGTAAAAATGGGCTTCACACGTGTAATACTTATGATGACTCTGCAATCTATGTGGAGAAATGACAACATGACAACTGGACGAGACTTTATGAAGAGGTACGAGATAAAGAGGAATGGAACAGCATACCCACGGGGTAATTAGATACGTGAATCTCAATCTAATTGAAAAGGTGAAGAGACACGGTCAGAATGAATCAAGACGGAATAAAGGGCAGAATCGGGGATCTTCAATTAATGAGCCAAAACATTGCATAATCTTCACGTAACAGTTACAATTAATCATTGTAACGTTACATTAATGCCATTATTAGCCATTAATGCTCAATCACTGAAAAGAGTAGACCTTATATTAAGAAATCCCCTATAAAAGGGAGTAAAATATAACTTGTAAGGGCACGTTCGAACCACTATTGAAAGATACTTACTTTTTATGCATCTTTCTGATTTTTATTTACGAATTTACTTACAATTATTAGCATATTCTTTGGTTATCAGAAACCCGTGTTCTTCTTAAAATAGCTTTGGCAGAGAATCTCATTCTTTGGTTAAACAAACTGGTTCCGTTACCAGAAATCTGATAATCTCTATTTTTTCTCAAATAACATTCTGTAAATTATGTCGAATGCCAATGACAAAAACCAACAAAGGATTGGAACTCCAGTTCCATCACCTTCAAGTTCCCCACGAGGCTCAAGGGAACATTCCCCAGAGAGATCTACGACTCAAAATAATAATCACAATGGAAATGAACAAACAGGAGAACAAGATCCTGTAAAACAAATGGTTGGTGAATATGTGACTCAAGCCTTACAAGCTTTCATGAGGGGACTGCCAGCTACATCACCTACACCTCCTCCTAACAACACCGCAACTGTGGAAAATCCACAACCTGGACTAGCAAACTCAGGAAGTAGAAGCACTCCAAATGAGTCCCTCGAAGCAAGACCAGGTATGTCCAGTAATCCAGAATTACATTCTTTATTACTAACCTTGCAGAAATAGGTGAAGGAAGAAAACAACTGACTCGAGCAAATTCCTGGAGTACCACCTATTATCAAAGGCATTGACGTTGATAAATATTCTCAACAACCTTGGAAGCCAAATGCATCACCTTTGCCTATTCCCAAGAAATTCAAAATTCCTGATATTCCCAAGTACGACGGGACAACTGATCTATGTGATCATGTAACTGCTTTTACTACAGGAGTAAAATGCAACGATCTGACTAAACACGAAATTGAATCAGTACTAGTCAAGAAGTTCGGAGAGATACTCACCAAAGGATCACTAACATGGTATTCTCTTCTACCCGAAAATTCTATTGATTCTTTTGCTGAGCTTGCAGATTCTTATATAAAAGAACATTCCAGTGCACAAAAAGTCGAAAAAAGAATGCAAGACTTATTCAAGATAAAACAAGGAGACGCGGAGCTGCTCCGAGAATTTGTAGACAGGTTTCAACGAGAAAGAATGCTGCTACCAAGTGTACCTGACAATTGGGCAGTGTTGGTCCCAAACGCAAACGCAAGTATACATGGCCGACAAGTAATATAGGATTGTAAGTCTAGATATCGTACCCACATGGACTTGTGATTAACTATCAACTAAATTAAACCCAAACAATTAATCTATTCAAGCGAATACTAAAGAATGAATATTTAACTAAAATTAATCTAGAATAGTAAACTATGAAATTAACGAAATAGTTGGCGAGATTTTAGATACGAATTCGATGAGATCCGATATTCTAGAGCTATGGGTTAGCAAACAATCCTGTTGAGTTTTCCACTTAAATCGTCTAATTAATTTATCTGGTTTATTGATTGACGAGGTTAATATTGCTCGTAGCCTTCTCCCGAAGTACAACTCGCCTATTCAAGCTAACCTATCGCCTATATTCCTATGAAATTAGGATTAACAAANTCGTAGATAGTATTCAATTGGTGATCAAGCAATCAAATAATTAAACGCAAGATTGAATAAATAAACCAATATGATAAAATAATAAGAACAATTCAAGCTTCAAACTACAACATTCATGTAGCACCCAAAAACTCTAGAACAAATAAACTATGAAATTAAAGGAAAAGAAGAGAAGAAAAACTAGGTAGAAGCCTCCTTCAAGCGTGGTGTGTGTTCCTCCACGTAAATACCCTGGTTCTATTTTTGGGGTCTATTTATATGTTTGGGACAAACCCTAAACATGTAGGATACTTCTAGTCAAACCGGGAAACACTTAAAACCTTCAAAACTCGGATTGGACCAGACCAGGGACCCCGTTAATCCCCAAACGCCCAGCTATAGCCTAGGCAGGCCTGGCTTTATGGCTCTAATGCCCAGCTATAGCCTGGGAAGGTGTCACGCCCCAAACTAGGGGAGGCATGACTGGCACTCGATACTGTATTCTATCGAGTTA
>MDKI01161480.1:0-30033 GCA_005239505.1 Nicotiana paniculata | reverse complement strand
CCCCCCCCCCCCCCGTACTTTCATGCATGTAAGAAATACATCCAGCTGGTGGAATCACACGCACCAAGAATCAGCCCATCGATGCATTTGGAGTTGAGGTTGTTGTATCCTTGATCAAGATATGAATTCACTTTACATAACAATGAAGAAAGAGTAGATGGTGGTGCAACTTCAACTGTAATGCAAAAAATTCAAATTCTCCGGTCTTTATACCTACCTCAGTGGCTGCTAGCGGTGAGGCACACCAAGTTGATGCGCATGGGATGAAAGAAAAAGAAGTGCAGGTAGATGAATAAGCAATTAGATGCAGCTGTAGGTGTAGTTAGCTCTACATGTGTAGATAATTTTGCTGCTATTCTTGTTAGAACATGCGCAGCGGAAGAAAGCATACAATCTTGACATCAAATACATGTAAACTAGACAATGCTACAATTACTATATTAGAAGTACTAATCTCTTGAAATCGTTGCACAAATATTCCACACAGCAAGAATCCGGGGCTGCAGTCTTCTGCTATATGCCTAGTAAAACCTTGGACGGATTTCTTTGAGTGGGCAAGAACAATACAACTCTAAAAAGTGAGTTATTGGGTGAAATTAGTCTTCCTTAAGTAGACTCGTTTTTGTCCGAAATTATGCTCCAAAAACGTGTAGGATTCTACATGCACAAGTACAATCCTACTCTAACTCTACCGGATGACTTTTCTCCCAAGTCACTCTTTACCCAAATTAAGTCCAGGTTTTTACTAGGTATAGCAGGGACCACAAAAATAATAAGAGGCTACTAATTATAACATTAATTCGAAAGTAGCATGAATTAATTCTCACTATAATTAATTGCAGTTTATTCTACTAAAAAACTGCAATTGAACTCCTCAATATGAATTTCGAAAATTCAGTAACACTTATTTTAACTCCCCATTTTAAGATCTCAAATACCAGTCAATTAAATTAAATCACTGAAAATTTAATTTAATCAACTAATTAAATCTTTTATAATTCTACTTAAACCATTTCATGTGACGGATACAAAATCCACCGGCCGGGTTTTCACATGAAAACTTATAAGTTTGCATAAAGGGGTATCATCAAACTTAAAACCGAGTATGGATTCTATTAACTAATTATTATTTCACAAATGTTATTCGTTATTGTCCAATCTATTAGGCATACACTAACTCCGAGTAGAGTCGTAACTTTTGATAAATCAAAACAATAAACAAATTACATTGATCATAATAATTATATCAAGATTAGGAGTATAAGATCATTTAATGAATTAGAGAAGATGTTTTATATATATTCAGTTCTACTTGGTCCGTTCAATATACACTAAGTATACTAGCACAAGAAGTCGGAGTAAAACCTCCCATAATCAAGACAAATTATCCTATAATCTTGTGCTACAATTATCAAGATATTTTGTCCAATAATATCTTTGATCCTGAACATAGTTTATTAATTATGAGAACCGACAATTTAATCTACTGTGCATCAGTTAATACTCCATACATCAAATTGTCTATTTCATAACTAAAAGGACACACATGTAACGAATGATCTATTTAAAATAGTACTTTATTGAATTGAATAAATTAAATAAACAATTGTTTCATAAAGAATAAAAACAAAACACTATGTCTAAACTGCATGGTTAATAGTATATCCCAACAATTCTTGCTCCGTCTTCTGTGAAGCAACAAAACAAACAAGAAGCTCACACTTTCATCCCTCCCAAATCGAACAATGCCTTGATTGTTGTTCAACAACCCTACTCAACTTCCGCGCTAGTTTTGGTGATGCTAAGCTTCGATAGCATTTTGTCACAGACTCACCAGCTTTGGCTGCAGAAGTTAACTCATGATGTGAAAAGTTGCGAACTTCTTATAAACATGCCCAGGAATCTCGCTCCAATGTAAGCTACTTTTGGAATACGACTCTTTTATGCAGTCGTGCAATACGACTCATTTAGAGTGTTGGAATTGTACTACTCTTTTATCAACGTGAATGATTCTTTGCTGAATGAAATATGCACATTGGTCCATTTGAGGTTCTTAAACATTAAGACAGAAGTTAATTCTCTGCCTTCGTCTTTTTCAAATCTCTGGAATCTGGAAACTCTGTTGGTGAATAACGATGGACCAGCCTTGGTACTACTACCGACAATTTGGAATCTTGTAAAGTTGCGAGTGCCGGTCATAGATGATTGTTCTTTCTTTGATTTGGATACAGATGAACCAATACTGGTAGTAGAGAACTCAAAGTTAGTGAGCTTGAGAATATTAGCGGGACTCAAGCTTTCCTATTCGAAAGACACAAAGGATATTTTCAAAAGGTTTCCCAATCTTCAACGGCTTAAATTTAATCACAAGGAATCATGGGATTGTTCAACAGAGCAATATTGGTTCCCGAAATTGGACTTCCTAAATGAACTGGAATTACTCAAAGTAAAGTTTGAAAGTTCAAATACAAATGATATTTGGCTCTCTGTAGCAACAAGTCGGCTGTGGGATTTTCACTTCCCTTCTAGTTTGAAACCATTGAGTTTTCTTGAGTTTCCTATGACATCTGATTCACTATCAACAAAAGCAAGACTGCCCAAAATCGAAGATATGTACCTTGTAGTCGTGATCATCACTGGAGAAGAATGGAACATGGGGGAGGAAGACACCTTCCAGACACTCAAATATTTGACGTTGCAGCGAATGAGTCTTGCTTAGTGGGAGTTTAGAGAGGAATCATTTCATGTGCTTGAGAAATTACAGTTGTGGGAATGTCATAAGCTTGAGGAGCCGCCAAGTTTCGAGGATCTTGTTTCATTGAAAATTATCGATCTGTGGAGGAGCCCTCAACTTGAAGATTCTGCTCGGGAGATTAAGCAATATGTTGAAGATATGATGGGAGAAGACAGGATTCAGGTCCTTGTTCGGAATGAGTCCTGAACACTCTTACCCTGGGAAACATACGTGGGTATAGATGAATTTATTACCTCCTTTATTTCATTTTATGTGGCGGACATTGACCAATATAATTTTTTTTTGCAGAGAGCATGTAAGGAATACATCCAGCTTTTGAGGCTAAAGATGAATCCTCAGACATCTATTGCATTCTCCCTTCTATTTCACTCCTTTTATTTTGCTCTGTTGTGTGGTGAATAAGTGATGGATTTGTATTGATGTCAATTATTACTATTTAACTTTTGTCTAATTTCCCCACTTTTTCTTCATTTTGTGTGCTTATGGTAAACAAAAAGATTTGTATTCCAAGATTTGTTCTTTTTTAGCATGGCTTGAATTGTTTGCATATCATATGTTCTTTTTTGGCATGGCTTGATTGCTGACTCTCCATAATGATGGGATAATATTCACTCAAATATTGGTTACAAGGGAATGAGAATAGTGCTTTAGGAAGTGTATTTGGAGGATAGCAAGAAGTGAAACAAAATGTGGGAAACCTCTGTACTATATAAAAGTTATCTTATATCTCACCTTTTTCATATTTTTATATAGGCCAAATACATCGGCAGCCCCTCAAACTTGTCGTCGCTTTTCACTTTGACACTTTTTCTTGACTATGGTCTATTTGAACCTCAGAACAAGGGCACTACTGTGCCACTTAGACACAAAAATCACCCGGCTAACTGTGCATGGGAATCACTTAGACGTAGCGCGTGAGGGGTCTAAAAAATGCCGACATGGACTATTCTAACGGTAATAAACTCTACCCACGTTATCTTTTAACTCATTTAACCCCTTTCTCCATTGTTATCATCTCCCAATCCCTAAAGAAAGCCCTAATTTATCTCCATTTCAATTGAGCTAAATTGTTCATCAAGAACTAAAAATCGGCGCTTTTTTTTTCAATTTGAAGAACTCCATCGTCCTTAGTCGAATTATTTACATAATCTTTCTTGCTACATCTCTTAATTTCTGTTAGAACAATGTCCCAAGATACCGAAATTGTTGAATACTGTCGATGTGGTCTTCCATGTGAACTTATAATTTCATGGAGTGCTGCTAACCCAGAAAGAAGGTACTTTGTATGCAAAATTGGAAAAGTAAGCCTATTCCTCAACAAATTCTTTATACGAATTTTCTGCCATTGATTTATATAATTTCCTTTTCTTTTTTTTTTTGAAGGACAATGGGGGATTTAAATATTTTAGATGGTTCGAGGACGAGTTTCCTGAGCAAGCGAATAGAGTTATATAGGGTTTGTTGAAGAGAGTGAAGGCATTTGATCAAGAGAGAGAGAGAGCAAAAAAATAGAGGAACACAGTGATGTTTGTTGTTGTTGTTATGGCGTTAATGATATGGCTTTATTCATGTTCTTGTTCCTGTTGATGGACTAAACCAAGATTCTGGGATAACTAGGCGAGTTAATTAGGGATAAATTTGTGTAATCTGGGAAAATGTTCTTGTTCTACTTTTGTTCATAGCTACTGTACTAGGGATCGTATTTGTGTAATCGATTCACCAAAATCAGTGCAATTTATCCTTGTTTCTGCCTTTAAAAATAGGTTTTTGCCTTACTTGCTTTAAATTGGTGTTGCAAATATTGTATGTAGAGAAGTAATGGAACAAAATAAGTGCAACCTGTTACTAAAATTGAACAATTCTGTCAACTAATAATAAAATTGAAGTAATGAACAATCCACTCAAAGGCTATTAAAACTGAAGCAATAATCCATTCTGTTGAAGGATACTAAAACTAAAGTAATGAACACTTATGCCAATAGCTACTAAAACTGATGTAATGAACAATTCATAGCAAATTCAAGGCCTGCTGCATATCATATCAACAGTAATCAACAATTCATTACAAAAGTTAATTAGTGCAGCAACTCAAAGGAGTTCAACACTGATGTGTTTACCAAAAGAAGTGCTGCACTTTACATAAAAGTGCAACATAAACCAATCTAGAAGTTCTGCATAATACACCAAAGTTCTACCTATTACAAAATAAGAGTTGCCTATTACATTCAACTTGAATTGAACTACTGATGGTCACTATTTCTTTTTGGCTAGCTTATCCATGATTACTTGAGTTGAAGATTGAGATGGTGCACTCATTTGCTGCACTTGTGCCCCAACTTGGTTCCTTATACTTGTACTCATTTGCTGCAGTTGCGAAGTACTAATTGCATCTCTCCCATTCCATCTAAGTCCTGGCAGACTAATTCCATCGTCAAGATTCACATCTGTGCTGCTCCTTACTCTAGTCCCATGGTTGACAACCCTTTCACTTGACAAACCAGGCTGCAATTGACATACATAAGAAATCCAATCAGAAAGCTAAGTAAGTTGGATAGAATAACTATAAATACTGTCAGAAATCAGCCTTAAGTAAATCAGAAACCTTACATTAAGTACTGTCCTGCCAGTCTCTGTGTTGGTGTAGCATCCAAAGCCAACAGTTCTTCCCCTTTTTCCTCCTGAAGCAGTAGATGAATCTGATGGTTCCCTTCCCCTTTTCCCAGCAGAAGAAGATCCACCTCTTGCTGCTTTTGGTTTTGGGGCTCTTCCCCTGGGAGCTGTTTGAGGGAGTGCATCTGGAAATGCACCTTTTGTAGATCTAATAGCTGCACTTGGTGCCTTTGCTCTTTTCTTGGGAACAATTGGTGGTCTGCCATCAGATACTGAACTCCTTTGAATTGGTTGACTTGATTGAGTTCCTTGTGATTCTGGTCTACTTGAAGACCCTCCAGGTGCACTCTAAAATGAATAGATACACACAGTTAATTTAAGCTTAAAATATTAATAGAAATCTAGATAAAAACATATCATACCTTCTTTACTCTACATGCTTTTTTTTTTGTGGCCAACTTGATGACAATGTGAACATGTCATCTTGACTCCTTTTTTGGACAGCTTTCCCCATTTCTTCTTAGGTTCATTCTTGTCCTTCCTTCTGTTTTTCTGGGGCCTGCCTGGCATTGACTTTGGGGATGGTGGTTCAATGGTAGGACTATTACCCTCAGGCCACATATTCAGGTTTGGAATTGGTTGAATGAAATGTTCATAAGCCTTCAAAAATATTTCCTTTGTATACAAATGCTCCACATGGTGATCTAGATCATCTTGTAAGTGATAGTATGCACACACAACATGTTCACATGGGATTCCTCTCAACCTCCAAAGTCCACAACTACATGTCTTCATCCTTGTGTCAACAATAAACCTCAAATCTCCTTTTTTGACCTCAAACCCATCCTTCCCATTCCAGATAACTTGACGCTCTCTATCCAATTCCTTATTTTCTTCTAAGGTTAGCCTAGCCATAGGTGATATGTCTGAAATCCAAATTTCAGCAAATTTTATCATATCAACCTGTCTAGCCATTATCTTATGCCCAATCTCCTCTAACATGGTAACATTGCTTTTGTGCCTAGCAGCCAATATCCATGAGTAAATGTCTCACACATGTTATTCTCCACTATGTCACACCTGGAATATTCTTGGAAGAATTCCCTGCACCATGCCTCTCTTGGGTACTTCATCATATCTTCACAGATTGTGTTGCCAAGTTTCCTCATGTTTGCAACTTCACTGTTGTACTTAAACACATAACTGGCCTTTACAACCCTCCATAATTGTTTCCTCTTTTCTTCTCCCTTCCATTTCTTAGACCAGTTAGACCATATGTGCCTTGCACACATTCTTTGTTCAGCCATAGGTAATAAGTCCTTAACTGCTATCAAAAGACCCTGCAAAACAGTATATACATACAGCAAATACATACAATATTAAAAGCCAACTATGAATCAAAATAGTATATTGAAAATAATATATACAAAACAGTTTACCTTTTGCATATCAGACATTACTGTTAAGCCATGTCCTTCACCAAGTTGCAAATCTTCTTTCAAGTGACTGAGGAACCAACTCCATGAATGTTTAGTTTCATGGTGTACAACAACCCAAGAAATATGAAACATTTGTTGGTTCCCATTTCTTCCAACAACCACTAGTAATTCACCCCTGCAGCTTCCCTTTAGCAACCATCCAAACCAATGATGTTCCTACACCCTTCTAACCAACCTTTCTTGAGTGCACCAAAACATACATAGAAGTACTCAAAAAAGGTTCTTGCTAGGCTCAGACTCTCTGTCAATTTTCACAAAACAAGAGCTGCCAGGATTGGTTTCCCTAATACTGTCAGCATAATCACACAGTCTTGCAAACTCCATCTTCCAATCCCCCATAAACTATCTGAGAACAATCTGTTTGGCTCAATAAGCTATAGTTCTACCAATATACAATCCCAAATTCTCCCTAACTAGTTCTTGAATTTCCCAAAGTCTCATATAAGGAGCAGCAGTAAGTTCTTTCTTGAATTTGTTGGCAATGTATTTTGAATTACACATCTTGTTGGTGTTTAGTGGTTGACATTTATGTACAGGATGATACTTCTTGATCATGAAGTCACCAGAATCTCTATCAACACTAGCATACAACTCCCACTTGCATTTTTTGATTTACACTTCACCCTTAACCTACCCTTCTCATTTGGTCTAAGCTTTAGCTGAACTTTATACTCTATTGCATAATCAGCCACTGCCTTTCTAAACTCTGCAACATTCTTAAATATCATGCCCAACTTAAAACTTTCTACCTCACAGTCAGTGTCATATCTAACTTTTTTGCTCTTTCTTCTACTTGGAAGGTCAGCACCAGGCTGAAAATCAACCTCTACCTCTTCATTAGTATCATCACTGCCACAATCATAACTATCAATGAACTCCTCATCACCTCCTAATCTGCCAACATATTTCCCTTTTTTTTAATTCCTATATCTTCAAAACCTCTATCAATTCCAGCTTCTCCTACAGGCACACTACCAGTTTCAGGTTGTTTCTTCCTTCTGGTAGCATGCTTTTTAGTTCTCCTCTCATTTCTAAAGGTCCTAGCCTCATCATCAACTTCACTATCATCCTCATCAGGAAGTTCTCCAAGATCAGACTCACTACTAGCTACCTCTTCTTCATTAGCCCCTTCTCCCCCATTCAGGTTCTCTACACTATCAACTTCCTCTTCTAAATTTACACCAGTAGCAGCAGCCCCTTCCCCACCACTAACAGCAGCCCCTTCACTAACATCCTCATCAGGAAGTTCTCCAAGTTCAGAGTCACCTAAATTATCATGTGGAGGCTGTTCACTTGGTTGTGGTCCATTTATACTGATTTCACCATCTTCTGTTGTTGCCCTAGTTGGATTATTAATTGTGTTGTTACTTTCTTGAACAACCTCTGGCCCACATAAATACTCAATTGGGACCACACTATCAGGAACTACCTCAATAACATGTGAAATGTATAAGTCTAAAATACCCTCCTTACAGTAAGAAACAATATTATATAGTTATTCATCATTTTTAATCAAGACAAATTCTTTGGACCTAGGATTAAAGACATAAAACCCCCCAACAGTTGCATAACCCAAAGCCGTTGTGTAATATTGAAGTTCAATCAAGGAGAAATGGTCTTTGTCACTAGTAAATTCATATACCTCTAAATTAGTGACATATTTCGCACCTCGAGATTCGGTAAAGATTCCACCATGGTGAAAGCGGACAAGAATGAATTCGTCCACTGACATGACTTTCACCTAAAGCGAACAAAAAAGGCACCACGTGAGCACAATCAGCAAGATTCGACAAAAAGAAAAGAAAAAACCTAATTTTTTATCTACAGTTCCCAAAAACACCATTACTAACAAAAAAACCATAATAACTAACTAAAATCTCCATAAAATATTAACTCAAGTCATACCAGTAAAAGAGTGATTTGATCTCTTCCTTGAACTTCTTGTTTATGGAGCATTCGATTTTTGAAGAAGAAGAAAGATAGAGGGAGACGGTGGAGACAGTAAATGAGAATTAGGTTTTTTACTTTGGATGTAACGAATAAAGGTAATTAAATGGGTTGGTGTTTTACCCGATCTGTTGAGTTGGATTTACACGGTACACGTAGATCTTACATGGATAAATCCACATGTAAGAAATGTATTTGTCGGCTATTACATGTTACCGGCGCTTGTATACACGCGCTTGACTTAAAGTGGCCCGGGTGATTTTTGTGTCTAAGTGGCACAGTAGTGCCCTTGTTCTGGGGTTCAGATGGACCATAGTCAAGAAAAAGTGTCAAAGTGAAAAGCGAAGACAAGTTTAAGGGGCTGCGGATGTATTTGGCCTTTTATATATCTTTCAACAAATACCTTCACAATCAGTTCATCAACGCATAGAGTTTTAATTGTGATGCAGGCTGGTGGAATTCATGCGCACCAAGAATCAGCCCATCGACGTATTTGGAGTTGAGGCTGCTGTATCTTTGATCAAGATGTTTCAATAGGTGCTGCTGTACAATATTTGGCTTCATATATGTGCAGCAGTAAATGTTATTAAAAAATCCTCCAGTGCCTATTAATGCGCTACTGGTAAAGATGCGTGTTGCGCTCAAACAAGAATTCCCACTAAGAAAAAGAAGTTTAATTTGAGTACTACCGCTACTGGTAGTTGTGATACAATAAGGGGGAAGCTGAAAAAATTAATCCAAGGCTATCACTTGTCCTGTTCCTCCATCAAGAATCTTCAAAAATTTTGTCTTGTTCGACGATTCGGAAACAAAAAGGCATCCTGGTAAGCACCTCTATTCTTTGAAGATAAATGGACACGAGCTGGACAACCGTCTTTATGTATATGTCACCTAAGACACTTGAGGCTTCTTAAAGTGTTGATCCTGGATCAATATGCATGTTGATTCATTTGCGGTACTTAAACATTAAGACATAAGTTAAATCTCTGCCTTCGTCTTTTTCAAACCTCTGGAATCTTGAAACTCTGTCTCTGGATAATGGTAATCAACCCGTGGTACTACTACCGACTATTTGGAATCTTACAAAATTACGAGTGCTGAATGTATATGCCGGTTCCTTCATTGATTTGTATACAAATGAACCAATATTGACAGTAGAGGACCCAAAGTTAGAGAACTTGAGAGCATTAGAGCTACTCGAGCTTTCCTATTCGAAAGACACGGAGGATATTTTCAAAAGGTTGCCAATCTTCAAGAGCTTCGGTTTTTTCTCAAGGAATCATGGGATTGTTCAACAGAGGGATATTGGTTCCCGAAATTGGACTTCCTAAATGAACTAAAAATAATCGTAGTAACTTTTCAAAGTTCAAATTCAAGTGATAGCGTACCCTTAGATTTTGAAAATCGACTGTGGAATTTTCACTTCCCTTCGAGTTTGAAAAAATTGTCGTTGCGTCAGTTTCCACTGACATCCGATTCACTGTCAACAATAGCAAGACTGCCCAACCTTGAAGAGCTGAACCTCATTAGCGTAATCATCGATGGTGAAGAATGGAACATGGGGGATGAAGACATCTTCGAGAATCTCAAATGTTTGACGTTGCAGCGAATGACTCTTGCTAAGTGGGAGGTTGGACAGGAATCCTTTCCCGTGCTTGAGAAATTACGACTGTGCGAATGTTGTAAGCTTGAAGAGATTCCGCCTAGTTTCGGGGATATTAGTTCATTAAAAGTTATCGAACTCCCATGGAGCCCTCTACTGGAAGATTCTGCTTTGGAGATTAAGAAATATGTTGAAGATATGATGGGAGAATACAAGCTTCATGTCAGGAGTAAGTATTGAGCGCTCTTGCCCTTGGAAAAATGCGAGTATAGATGAATTTATTACCTCCTTTATTTCATGAACTTACCACTGTAATTTTCTTTGCAGAGCGCATGTAAGGAATACGAGATACAATTCCCTTTGCCAGTACATCAGCTTGCAAATCAAGAAACATACATGGGATTTCTGACTCTCTGCTATGATGGGCAAGAAACAAAAGGTTGGCAACCTCAATGAAAGTTATCCTATATATATCTCAGTTTTTTCAAGTTTTTGTAAATATTTCAAGAAATACCATCACTAACATGTCAGATATCTCATAATTCGATGCCACAGGCTATAATTAAATTGTCCAGAATAATGGAGGTATTATTCTTGGTTGCCTTAAGAATATCAATTTTCCTGAAAGGTTAAATAATCCTATAGTTAATTCTTTCCAATTTTGATAAGCATCCCATTTTAATCGCTAGTATTTTCTAATCGTGGCTTCTTTACTGCAGGTGGCAACTTTCGGTCCATGAAAGAGAAGTTTGTTTACAAATAAACTTTGATTGAAGGTGATGCTTTAGTAGACAAAAAATAACTTGTGACGCACACTGATTGAAGCTCCATGTTCAACTCTTCCCAGGGAACCATAATTTCTGGTAAATTAACATCTTTGCTGTTTCTTTTGGCGATTTTGTCAACTATTCTTTAGGTGCAATCTATGATCAACTGAATTCTTGCATATATTGCATTACATATATACCAACATATATATATATATATATATATGTTTAAATTCTTACTACATTTGTTTCCATTTTAATTCAAATGTCTTGAAGGAGATCCTGGACGTGATTGAGCAGGGCTTGGCTTCTTTCCATCCACTAGATTGTTGGCTTGATTGTTACCTTGTCTGAAATCCATGCGGAAAGGTTCTCTTGATTCAATTTTGATGGAGAGGCAACCCGAATCATCGTTGGTATACTCTGTCACTATTCCAGCCCCTCAGCAATTTTTAGTCCTGCTCCTTTCCCATCATCAACAGGTCCTCCTATATTTTCTCCACCAAATTAAACCAGATTTCTTCTCCAGTATATCTAATTATGCTATTTCTCAGGACTTTGCACAAAATGCTGTTGTAGTTGCTGTTGCAGCTAGCTCTACATCATCTTGTAATGTTATCATAGAGCATGTTATAAATTCTATGACGATTACAGCATATTTAATTTTTCCTAGTTTGTAATTTTTACATGCTTGTTAGTAAAGGGCTTGTCCATAAAACATATGAGTTCACCACTCCATGATGACGAGATTGCTCTATACATCTTCAATGGTCTTAGATAAATACATCACATGACCTTTTCTTTTTTTGATTTATGAACAAGAAGAAAGAAATGTGAAATCATCTAGGTTACCCTTTTCTGAGTACTTTTGTCCTTACATGTGAAAAAAGTTTTAATCTTTGCATCTAAATGTGATTGCAGTGTGCTAGGTTATATTGAAGATACTGGTCTTGAGGAGATTGCCAAGAACGACAGATCAATGAATTGTTTTTGGGACATCGTGTAACAATGCAAGGAATTGTGCTGAGAAACTCTTTCTGGCCTCTTTACATATCGAGTGTTCGAGTACATACGGGCCCATGCTAAGAAGTTAGAGATGCTCTCTGTAGCTTTGCTGGGGATAGTAATCTAGGCCTCCACTACGTGCTCTCTTCCATAAGCTGGAGATCTGCCCCTTTGGCGACGAGGCTCTGTTGGCCAATGCTGCAAAGCTGGAGACTATGGCAATATTTTTTGATGTTTTCTTGTTCACTAAGTTATGGAGCATGTAAGATGCTAGCTCAGAAGTTTCCATGGGTTAATGTTGAGAGGAGTCATCCAGATGAAAGTTGCCCCGTCGAGAAACTCTACATATACAGGACAATAGCAGGACTGAGGTTCGACATGTCATCGATGGAGAAGCAGCAACAACGTCATATACTAATGGTGACTTCTGCATAAGAAAACTGTATTAGCTCTATGTCAATCCTTCTCCGCGCTTTTTTTCTTGAGCCCTTATGGAGAGGCTTTTGGAGCTCATATGCCATCAATTTCATCCTTGACCGAGCGACTTCACAGTGATTAGTAGTAACAAATAAAGAGTTTCAATCACTTCGTGTTATTCTGTATCGTGAAAGTCAGAACTACTATTATGTTTTTGGGTGGGTAGGGAGCTTGCTCTACTGATGAAATGGTGCTGTAATGTACTTTTTAGCTAATTAATTAATTTGTAGGACTTGTGTGGTTAAAAAGCTACAACCAGATATGTTCATAGTGGTGAAATACACGCCGCCTGAAACGTGTATTTCTTATTTAAAAACTTTTTTTTATTTTTTTTCTCCTTCTTCCTTATTTTCCTATTTGAAGACCTTCATTACCATATCCGGCCAAAAGACAAAAGCCTCATCTGAGCTCCATCTCCAACAGATTGACAATGGACGTCACCAGCTTTTCTTTGCATTATGGCGTTTTGTGTTAAGTATGATTAATAAATTTAGTAACTTTGCTAATGGGACAACTAATGATTAAACCAAAAAATTTGTAGTCCTTCCACTCATGGTATCAGCACATCTCGCTAGACATGGACTTCGATATGTCTAACATAAAGTATTTCTTAAAGCATTCTTTTATTCTCTTTCCTAATTTCTCAATCATTTTTCATTTTAATGGCCAGAACTTGTTAAACGCTAGATGTCCCTCCCAATTTCTGTTTTTATCACGACTTGTTGTATACGACGAGATCTTTATTCTCTGGTGAACTGAGTTTTTGATGGGTTTTATATAATACTTGTTTGATATTGGCAGATTTGGCCAGGGAATGAACACTACTAAAAATTCGGTAAATACCGACCAACGTTGGTTGGTTATGGCAAATTACCGACCAAAACGCATCCAAACACGCTTGGTCGCTATTTTGGTGGTCGTTTTAACATACCGACCAACCTTGGTCACAAATTACCGACCAAGGTTGGTCGGTTTTTTTTTATTAGTAACCGACCAACTTTGTACGGTTTTCTGGATTTTAATGTTGGCATAAAATGCCTGTTTTGGCAGCTACACCACCTGGCAGCATACCAAAATCCCTAATAGCAACATAATATAACAACAACAACAACAACACAACAACAACAACAATCAATAAATACATTTAAACTAACAAATTAAAGCTCAATTGAACTAAAAAATCCAAAACCAAGTTAAAACTTATTACAACTAGTTCAAAACTGGTTTTATTTGTCTAGTTCAAAGTATATAAAAGTCAAGGAGTGTTTTCTACAATATCATCATCACCGTCTGATGAACTTTCATCTACAGGAAGGTATAGAGAAGTGTCTTGTGGAGGACGGGAAGAACGACCACGAGGAGGACGGGAGGAACGATCATGAGGAGGACGGGAGGAACGCTCACGTGCAGGTCGAGCCTCAGGCGATGACTCACGAGACCGGGGAAACGGGAAATCTCCGGTAGATAGGAGAGTTTTGATCTGAGCTTTCATGCCAAAGGAATTGAGAATCTCTAACCCTTTCTCTTTCCTTGGCCGCTTCTAGCTCGGATGTGAGCTTTGTCACAGTCTCCCGCATAGCGGAGAGGCTCTCCCCATTAAGTTGCTCGCCTTGCGAGGACGTACCTATTCCTTTCATTCCACACTTATAGCGATGAAACTTTTTAGTAGGAAGCCCGTACACCTTCCCCCATTTTTGACCGCCAGCAGACTCTATCCATGTTCTTTCAGCATCCTCGTCCGAAGGTTGTTGGCTCGACCGATTCACCAGCTGGCTGAGTGCGGATGAATTCCTCCACGCTAGTTTGGTAGCGACCCTATATGAAAATTTAAATTGAATTAGTATTTCAAAATTTATACAAAAGTAAATTAAAATACTTAAAGAAAAGTTAAAGCTTACATATACAGTCGAGGCCCGGTCCTCGACCCACCTTTCGTGATCCGTCTCTTTCTTCTTCTTTACAATATGCGTCTCCTTGAATAGCTCATCATGGTTCATTGGACGCCCCAACTTCTTTTCCTGAAAATAAATTAATTTACTTAATAAACAGAATAGATATACTTTGAAAATTAAAATAATTTAAGCAATTACGTACCAATTTTCTTTTTATTGCCCCTAGGCTGATCGCACCTTCAGTGTGCAAGGAGCCTCCCTTCTCAGATGCGCGGGCTTTCTTTCCTTTTTCGCTCTTCTCTAAGAACTTTGCGGTAAGCCATTGCCTTTGCAAATCATCCAATAAATTCTGAAGTAACCAGTCAGGCTTCTTGTTCTTCTTTCTAGCATCGGAGAAAGTATGTGACAATCGTTTGCGAGCTTTGTGATGAAAATTTGCAACCACTCGGCGCTGTAGCGGTGTTCCCATACACACTTGCTATGTATTTCAAAAGTTAAATATTATAAATATAAATTATTAAACTGCTTAAAAGAACATTTTTACCTTAAGTTGATTGAAAATTTGCTCCTTCAGCGAGAATGGGAAATCAGTCCAAGTCGCATAAGGGCCATCATAAAGCTTTCTGATGGCTTTGGTGATTATCCTAGTAGTCTTATTACTTTGGATGAACCTGCAATTTAACAATAAAAACACAATAATATCTTAGTAAAAACGTTATAAAACAATAAACGTAAAAAATAACAAATAACTCTTACTCATCACCCTCAAGGACTATGATGATCCTGCCATATTGATCATAATTCACGTCCTCGTCATCATCATCATCATTGTCCGAAGCATGTATATCAGAGGCATGTGTGGACGGTGTAGGGGGGGTCAGAGCTACTACCTCGAAGGCGAATGCCTGAAATAGATGGAGTTGCTGATGAAGATGGCTGCAATCCTGTGGCTGCGACATAGCTGGATGGACCCCAAGTGGCTGTGACCCGAGTGGCTGTGACATGGATGGATGCGATCCATGTAGGTGTGACACATAGGGAGGTGATATAGATGGCTACGATGCAGATGGTTGCGATCCACGTGGTCGTGAGGCAGCTGGAATATATGCCGGGCGTATAGTCCTATAGCCCTATGATGAATGACCTGGTGTCTGCATGAAGGTCTAGAGCTCGTGATGCTGTGGAAGCTTAGTATAGCCGTGGGGTGGAGGATTAGACATAGGCATCTCTGAAGAGGGTGGAAAAGAGGGAGTATTATTTTCTACCCTCTTCTTTCCCTTCCTAGCCTTTTCTCGACCCCGAGAACTAGTAGGGTCATTGTTACCTTGACCCTTGCTTGCCATCTGCATAATATAATACATATTTAGATTGAAACATATAAGAAACTAGCTATAAAACAAGAGTGTTTAAAAACCCAACTTTTTAAAGCTCATCGACGTATGTTCTTCGTCCGAGAATTCTTCGTCCTCACTTATTTGAGCTTCATCAGTTAATTCTTCTTCAATTTTCTATAATTGTTACTTCATTTATATGAACTTCTTCCAATATGCGTTCAGGATGTTCCAAATCATTTTCTAACTGATCGTCCACTATTTGGTGAACACTGGAGATATCGTTTTGATATGCAACATCTAGCACATTCTCGACTTCCACCCTACCTACAGGCTTAGTTTTTATTACAACTCACCAATCAGACTTATTCAGCCGCAATGGATAAGGAGCATAATACACTTTCCTAACATTATTTGCAATTATGAAAGGATCATAGAGATCATACTCCCTCGTATGATTAACCTCGATTATGTTGTATTGGTTTTGTACTCTTGTACCTCTTGTTGGATGGGTCAAACCACTTGCATCTAAAGAGTATCAATTTCTTATATGGCCAACCTGTATATTCTAGTTCTATTATTTGTTTGAGCACACCATAATAATCAATATCTCTAACTTGGTTGCCATCACCACCATGAACCCACACCCCGCTGTTGTTGCTATTTTTATTTTTAGAGCAATCATCTGTATGGAACTTATAACCATTCACTATGTACTTAGACATTGTTGTGACCTGAAGCCCAGGTCCCCAAGATATATCTTTCAAAAATTGATTTACATCATTATTTGGATTATTTACCTACATAGTGTTAAAGAAATTCATAAGTTAGCATAACTTACAAACATTATTTACCTACATAGTGTTAGAACATTATCAGGATAAACTTACAAATTGTTTGAACCACGTATCAAATCTCGTATATACAACATCATGGCCAAATTGACCCACGAAGTGACTGTGACACATCAAATATTTTTAGTAGTTGTATGAAGATGTAATCACAGTAGATTTTATATTTTGATAACTAATAAATCTATACTTAATTGAGAAATGGTACAACTTCAGGACAACTTAGTAACACATGAAGTGTAGCTGACTTGTACTCCATATCACTCAAACTTCTCTTTCTAACATCCTTAGAACATCGGCCTGGTTGATTGAATATGGACATTGGCGGATATAATGGATCATTCACATATTCGACTGTGTGACTATTGGGCCTATTCCTAGAACATGGCACGTTACTCTCAAAATAATAAGAACAAAAATGAGAAGTTTCCTTTGCAAGATAAGCTTCGTATATAGATCCTTCAATCCTATTCCTCTACTTAACAAATTGTTTGCATTTGCCAATTGTCCTACGTAATGTCATGTTAGCCAAGAATATTCAAATAAAATAGAAAATTACATCAAAATTATAATATGACCTCTCAAAGAGATACATCCATCTGCATTGAACATGCCCTCCAAGTCCTGCCTCGTGTACAAGGTGGATTGGAAGTGTAACGACCCGGTCGGTCGTTTTGAGAGTTAGCGCCCCGATCCCCTAACAACCGGTACTCCCATGTCTATTATGTTATTGGAACTTGTCGGAGCGTTGGGTGATGAAATCCGGAGTGATTTTGGACAAATAGTCCATAAATGTGGAATTTAACTTTAGAAATCAGGTCGTAGCTAGATCCGTGTGAAGACGGATCCGGAATGGAATTCTGTCAACTTCATTAGCTCCGTTGGGTGATTTTGGGGTTAGGAGCGTGTTCAGAATGTGTTTTCGAGGTCGGTTGTGAATTTAGGCTTGAATTGGCGAAAGTTAGAATTTCGACGATTTTGGCCGATAGGTGAAATTTTGATATTGGACTCGGAATGGAATTTCGAAAGTGACAGCAGGTCCGTAATGTCATTTATGACCTGTGAGCAAAATTTGAGGTCATTCGGATGAGTTTAGACGTATTTAGGCATCGAATGTGAATTCTAGAAATTTCATAAGTTCTTAGGCTTGAATCTATGCATATTTGATGATTTTGATGTTATGAGATGTGTTTTTAAGGCTCGACCAAGTTTGAATGTGGTAGTAGAGTTGGTTGGTAGTTTTAATTGAGGTCCTGGGGGCCTCGGGTGTGTTTCGGGTGTTCAAACGGGAATGTTTGGCCTAAAAGTCTTTGCTGGTTTTTCTGATTTTTCTACAGCTGTGTTTTGCTCTCTGCGATTGCAAGGGCTCACCCGTGATCAGGTAAGGTAAAAGTGAGAGGTCCTGCGATTGTTCTCTACTATTGCAAGAAAAGTTCTGCGATCGGAGTGCGTTGGAATCTTGGTCAACGCGATCGCATGACCAGGACCGCATTCGCATAAAGTATTCTTGGTCTGGGGGAGTTTCATTATTTGTTCTACGCGGTCGCGTGGCCCCAACCGCGATCGCGTAGCTCTGGGTATTGAAGGTCTGCGATCGCAGGCGTATTTGTGCGTTCGCATAAGAGGAACTATGGGCGCGTGTGAGATTACTCTCCGCGATCGCGACTTATTGTACACGATCGCATAGAAGGAATGCCTGGGCAGTCTCTTAAAGACCCAAGTCCGAGGGTTTATGTTATTTTCACTATTTTTGAATTTGAGACTCGGGAGAGGCGATTTTTGGAGGCTTTTGCACCTGGGTAACTTGGATAAGTGATTTCTATCCATTATAGATCAATTTCCATGATTCCAATCTTAAATCCAACCTTTAATTTCGAAAATTTTGGGTAGAAAATGGGAAAAATGGGATGAATTTCATAGACCGAATTATTGAGTTTTGATTGGGTGTTTGACCTCCGATTTGAGAGATTCTTATATGGTTAAACTCGTGAGTGAATGGGTATCTGGAAAATATAATTTTTACCCGATTTCGAGACGTGGGCCCGGGGGACTTTTTGGGCGAACTTCCAAATTTCGCGTATTAGCTTCAAACTTATTAGTGATTATGCTTTCTTGAAGTGATATTTACACTATGCAATCGAATTGACTAGATTTGGGCCACCCGGAGTTGGATACTCGTGGCAAGAGCGTGGTATTGGGTTGATTAGCACAGTCAAGGTAAGTGGCTTGCCTAACTCTGTGTTGGGGACTTCCCTTTAGGCATTTTATACTAATTTTGTTACGTGGACGCCATGTACGTGAGGTGGCGAGTGCGTACACGGGTCATTGTTGCTAAAATTCCATTTTTACTTCCATGCAATCACTCGTTTTTCATTCCTATGTTACTGTTTCCTATCTTAACTTAGTAGTTAGCTTAAGAGTAAGCATGCCTACCTATCCTTACTTGATTTCCTCTTATTTGATACTAGTTGCACCATGCTTAGGTAGTTTAACTCTATTCTTGCCTGTTGCTTTCCCGGACTGTTTAATTAAGCCGTATCCGACATACTTCATCATTGCATATTTAAATTGGGACTACGAACCAAGATCCGGGAGCTTTTCCCCTGTACTGCATTTCATATTTAAATTAGGACTACAGACCGAGATCCGAGAGCTTTTCCCCTGTACTAAAATGCATATTTAAATTGGGACTACGGACGGAAATCCGGGAGCTTTCCCCTGTACTGCATAGCATATTTAAATTGGGACTACAGACTGAGATCCGGGAGCTTTCCCCGTGTACTGCATTGCACATTTACTATTGAGATATATGTTGTGTTGTGCCGAGGGCTTTCTTTCTGTTATTAGTTCTTCCTGTTTACATTAATCCTGTTTATCATTTCTTACATATATTTCACTGTTTTAAATTTATAATTGACTTGTTTTAAAACTCGGTAGAGCCTCAACCTGACCTCGTCACTACTTGACTGGGGTTAGGCTTGGCACTTACGGAGTACCGAATGTGGAGTACTCACGCCCTTTCCTGCGCTTGTTTTCCCCATGTGTAGATCCAGGTACCAACACCCAGTATCGTGCCTAGGAGTCGTTCTAGCGGCTGCTAGGAGACCGCGAGGTAATTCTGCCGCGTCCGCAGAATCCCACGAGTCCCCTCGTACTCTAGTATAGGCATAGAGGACTTATGTATTTTCCACTATTTCATTGTATAGAGCTACATTTAGTACAGAGCTTGTGACTATCGTGACATTTCGGGTTTTGGGAAGTGAAAGTGTACATGCTGAGCAGCTATGTTATATATACTTGAGTTTTTTTCTGTCCTTATTTTGCTGATTCCATTATTTCCTCAAATTTTAGGCTTACCGAGTCGTAGAGACTAGGTGCCGTCACGATACCTTTCGGAGGGAAAACCAGGTCGTGACAAGTTGGTATCAGAGCGTCTAGGTTCATAAGAGTCACAAGTCACAATCCGGTTCATTAGAGTCTCACAGATCGGTGCGGAGACGTCCGTATCTTTCTCCGAGAGGCTATGTAACTGTTAAGAACAATCAAATTCTTTGGAATTCCTTATCGTGCTAGTTACTGCCATCAAATTCTTAAACTCTATTCTATTCTTTCTTGCATATGGTTCGTACCCATACCGGACGTACTGATGACCAGGCACCCGAGCCCCCAGTCAGAGCCACCAGAGGCAGGGGCCGGGGCAGAGGACGAGCACGCGGTGAGCCCGAGCACCGGCTAGAGGAGAGGCAGAGGAGCCCCCAGCAACTACAGTTGGAGGGGCACATGAGGTCCCTACTGTTACTCCAGACCTCCAGGAGACATTGGATCAGTTCTTGAGTTCCTTCAGTACTCTGTCTCAGGCGGGACTACTCCGGATAGCTCCAGCTACATCCCAGGCCGGAGGAGGGGCACAAACTCCAGCAGTCCGCACTCCTGAGCAGAGGGTTCATATTGTGCAAGTTCCAAAGTATATTCCTATGCCCCCAGCAGCTCCAGCCTAGCATGAGTCTAGGATAGCTGTTCCGGAGGCAGAGCAACTCCGACTTGAGAGGTACAAGAAGTACCACCCACCTGAGTTCAGCGGACTAGCTTCGGATGACGCCCTGGGTTTTCTTCAGGGGTGTCATCGCATTCTCTGCACTATGGGTATTGTGGAGACAAGTGGGGTTTCTTTCACTTATTTCCAGCTGAGGGGAGCAGCTTATCAGTGGCAGCGTGCTTTTGAGCTTAGTAGTCCAGATGATGCAGCTTCACTTACTTGGGCTCAGTTCTCCGAGATGTTCTTACTTAATTTTGTCCCTCAGAGCCTCAGGGATGCTTGGCATGAAAAGTTTGAGCAGCTACGCCAGGGTACAATGACTGTGTCAGAGTATGCAGTCCGTTACAGCGATTTGGCTCGCCATGCACCAGTTTTGGTTGTCACTATCAGAGAGAGGGTTCGATGCTTTATTGAGGGACTCCACCCCAGTATTCGGACCAGCATGGCCAGAGAGCTGGAGACCGATATTACTTACCAGTAGGCCGTGACTATTGCCCGGAGGATTGAGACTATGTTAGCCCGGGACAGGGAGGAGAGAAAGGCCAAGAGGTCTCGAGAGACTGGTTATTTTTTAGGAGCCGGTGCACCAACAACACGCTATGGTAGGGGTTTTGTGAGTCGCAGCTCTCCCAGCAGCCAGTGGTTTTCCAGCTCCTCTTAGACGCCAGGAGCCTTATTATGCACCACCAGTATCTCAGGTGCCTCCTGCTCGAGGTGCTATCACGGGCTAGTCCATCATGCCAGTTCCGAGTCAGCAGCGGCCGCCACGTCCTCCGAGGGGTTGCTTTGAGTGTGGTGACCCTCATCATATGATCAGATATTTCCCCAGAGCGAGGAGGGGTGCACCACCTCAGACTTATCAGGGTGCGCCACCTCAGACTTATCAGCG
Source organism: Nicotiana paniculata (assembly GCA_005239505.1). Lineage (NCBI taxonomy): Eukaryota > Viridiplantae > Streptophyta > Magnoliopsida > Solanales > Solanaceae > Nicotiana > Nicotiana paniculata. The sequence goes on along the minus strand of MDKI01161480.1, from coordinate 8,371 downwards.
TGCACCACCTCAAGCTTATCTGGCCCCACGTCTTCCACCAGGTCCCCCAACTATTCTTCCAGCCCCAGCTGCTACCCCACCACCTCAGGTAGCTCGAGGTGGAGGTCGAGGTCGCCCTAGAAGGGGAGGCCAGGCCAGGTACTATGCTCTTCCGTCCCGGTCCGACGCCATTGCTTCAGATTCAGTCAGTACAGGTATTTTTCCCGTTTGTCATAGGGATGCATCGGTATTATTTGACCCAGGCTCTACATATTCGTATGTGTCTTCTTATTTTGCTTCATATTTGGGGATATCTCGGGATTATTTGAGTTCCCCCGTATATGTTTCTACTCCTGTGGGAGATTCTCTTGTTGTGGATCGTGTATATCAGTCGTGCTTGATTGTTAGTAGTGGTTTTGAGACCATGGCTGACTTGCTATTACTCAGCATGGTAGATTTCGACATTATATTGTGTATGGACTGGCTATCTCCCTACTATGCTATTCTTGATTGTCACACCAAGACCGTGACGCTGGCTATGCCAGAGTTACCGAGGTTAGAGTGGCGAGGCTCCTTAGAGTATACTCCCCGCCGAGTCATTTATTTTCTTAAGGCTTAGCGGATGGTTGAAAAAGGGTGTGATGCATATTTGGCTTATGTGAGAGATGTTAGTGCTGTGACCCCTACAGTTGAGTCAGTTCCAGTTGTCAGGGACTATCCTGATTTATTTCCAGCTGATCTTCCGGTTATGCCACCCGATAGAGACATTGATTTTGGCATTGACTTGTTGCCGGGCACTCAACCCATTTCCATTCCTCCTTATCACATGGATCCTCCTGAGTTGAAGGAGTTGAAGGAGCATTAGGAGTTTCTTGAAAAGGGATTCATCAGGCCCAGTGTATCACCTTGGGGTGCTCCAGTGTTATTTGTGAAGAAAAAGGATGGCTCGATGCGTATGTGTATTGACTACCGGCAGCTGAATAAGGTGATAGTGAAGAAAAGGTACCCATTGCCTCGTATTGATGATCTATTTGAACAGTTACAGGGTGCTAGGGTGTTCTCCAAGATTGATCTGCATTCGGGTTATCATCATTTGAAGATTCGGGAGCCGGATATCCCGAAGACTGCCTTCAGGACCAGATATGGCCACTATGAGTTCCTTGTTATGTCATTTGGGCTGACCAATGCCCCAGCGACCTTCATGCACATGATGCACATCATATTTTGGCCTTATCTTGATACTTTCGTCATTGTGTTCATTGATGACATTCTGGTATATTCGCGGTCCCAGGAGGACCATGAGTAACACTTGAGGACCGTGCTTCAGACATTGCGGGAGAAGAAGTTGTATGCCAAGTTTTCTAAGTGTGAATTTTGGCTTGATTTTGTGGCATTCCTAGGCCATCTGGTGTCTTTGGATGGGATCAAGGTAGATCCGAAGAAGGTGGAGGCGGTACAGAGTTGGCCCAGACCGTCCTCAGCTACTGAGTCAGTTTTCTCGGTTTGGCTGGGTATTACCGCCGTTCTGTGAAGGGATTTTCATCCATTGCGAGCCCATGACCAGACTGACCCAGAAGGGTGCACCTTTTATATGGACTGAGGAGTGTCAGGAGAGCTTTCAGAAGCTCAAGACAGCCCTGACTACAGCTCCTGTGTTGGTATTGCATACCGATTCCGGGTCCTATACAGTCTATTGTGATGCTTCGAGGATTGGCCTGGGAGCGGTGTTGATGCATGACGGAAGGGTGATTGCCTACGCGTCCAAACAGTTGAAGGTTCATGAGAAAAACTACCTTGTTCATGATCTTGAGTTGGTAGCGATTGTTCACGCCCTGAAGATATGGCGTAATTATTTATATAGTGTTCCCTGTGAGATATTCACGGATCACCGGAGTTTGCATCACATATTCAGGCAGAAGGATCTAAATTTGCGCCAGCGTAGGTGGTTGGAGTTGTTAAAGGACTATGACATCACTATATTATACCACTCGGGGAAGGCCAAAGTTGTGGCCGATGCCTTGAGTCGCCGAGCGGAGAGTTTGGGGAGTTTGGCATACCTTCATGCAGCTGAGAGGTCTCTAGCCTTAGATGTCCATTCCTTAGCCAGTCAGTTCGTGAGATTGAATCTTTCTGAGCCTTGCCGGGTATTAGCTTGTGTGGTTGCTCGATCTTCCCTTTATGACCGTATCAGAGAGCGCCAGTATGATGATCGCCATATTTTGGTTCTTCAGGATAGATTCCAGCGGGGTGATGCCAGGGATGTAACTATAGGAGATGATAGAGTGATGAGGATGTAGGGTCGGATCTATGTGCCCAATGTGGATGGGCTTCGGGAGTTGATTCTTGAGGAGGCCCACAGTTCGCGGTATTCCATCCATCCGGGTACCGCGAAGATGTATCAGGATCTGAGACAGCACTATTGGTGGTGAAGGATGAAGAATGATATAGTGGAGTTCGTAGCCTAGTGTCTCAACTGTCAGCAAGTCAAATGTGAGCATCAGAGACCGGGAGGGCTACTTCAGCAGATTGAGCTTCCAGAGTGGAAGTGGGAGCGGATCACCATGGACTTTGTGGTTGGACTTCCTCGGAATTTGAGGAAGCATGATGCTATTTGGGTGATTGTGGATCGGCTGACCAAATCAACCCATTTCATTCCAGTGCTGACTACATATTCATCTGAGTGGTTGGTTGAGATTTATATCAGAGAGATTGTTCGGCTCCACGGTATCCCAGTATCTATCATTTCAGACAGAGGTACACAATTCACTTCACGGTTCAGGATAGCCGTTCAGCAGGAGTTAGGCACCAGGGTAGAGTTGAGTACAACTTTTCACCCTCGGACGGACGGGCAGTGCGAGCGCACGATTCAGATTCTCGATGATATGCTCCGTGCCTGTGTGATAGATTTCGGAGGGTCATGGGATCGATACTTTCCACTTGCATAGTTTGCTTATAATAACAGCTACCAGTCCAGCATTCAGATGGCGCCGTTTGAGGCTTTGTATGGTAGGCAGTGCAGGTCTCCAGTGGGATGGTTTGAGATGGGCGAGGCCTGATTGTTGGGTACAGACTTGGTTCAGGATGCCCTGTACAAGGTGAAGGTGATTCAGGAGAGACTTCACACAGCTCAGTCCAGGCAGAAGAGCTATGCGGAACGGAAGTTTCGTGACTTGGCATTTATGGCTGGTGATCGGGTTTTGCTTCGGATATTGCCTATGAAGGGAGTCATGAGGCTCGGGAAGAATGGAAAGATGAGTCCGAGATTTATTGGCCCTTTTGAAGTGTTGTGACGTGTTGGGGAGGTTGCTTATGCGCTACCCCTGCCTCCCAGCCTAGCAGGGGTTCATCCGGTGTTCCACGTCTCCATGCTCCGGAAGTATCACGGTGACCCGACTCATTTTTTGGATTTCATTTCAGTCCAATTGGACAAGGATCTGTCATATGTTGAGAAGCCAGTAGCTATATTGGATAGGCAGGTCAGGAAGCTCAGGTCAAAGGATATTGCGTCAGCAAAGGTTCAGTGGAGGGGTCAGCCAGTCGAGGAGGCGACTTGGGAGACAGAGCATAATATACGGAGTCAGTACCCTCATCTTTTCACAGCTTCACAGTATGTTTCTATATTCGTTCGAGGACGAACGAATTTCTTAAGAGCGGGAGGATGTAACGACCCGGTCGATCATTTTGAGAGTTAGCGCCCCGATCCCCTAATAACCGCTACTCCCATGTCTATTTATGTTATTGGAACTTGTCGGAGCGTTTGGTGATGAAATCCGGAGTGATTTTGAACACATAGTCCATAAATGTGGAATTTAACTTTAGAAATCAGGCTGTAGCTAGAGCTATGTGAAGGCGGATCCGGAATGGAATTCTGTCGACTTCGTTAGCTCCGTTGGGTGATTTCGGGGTTAGAAGCATGTTCGGAATGTGTTTTCGAGGTCGGTTGTGGATTTAGGCTTGAATTGGCGAAAGTTAGAATTTCGACGATTTCGGCCGATAGGTAAAATTTTGATATCGTACTCGAAATGTAATTCCGAAAGCGAAAACGGGTCCGTAATGTCATTTATGACCTGTGTGCAAAATTTGAGGTCATTCAGATGAGTTTAGACGTGTTTAGGCATCAGATGTGAATTATAGAAATTTCATAAGTTCTTAGGCTTGAATCTATGCATATTTGATGATTTTGATGTTATGAGATGTGTTTTTAAGGCTCGTCGAAGTTTGAATGAGGTATTAGAGTTGGTTTGTAGTTTTGGTTGAGGTCCTGGGGGCCTCGGGTGTGTTTCGGGTGTTCAAACGGGAATTTTTGGCCTAAAAATCTTTGCTGGTTTTTCTGGTTTTTCTACAGCTGTGTTTTGCTCTCTGCGATTGCAAGGATTCACCCGCGATTGTTCTCTACGATCGCAAGAAAAGGTCTGCAATCGCAGTGTGTTGGAATCTTGGTCAACGTGATCGCATGACCAGGACCGCGTTGGCATAGAATATTCTTGGCCTGGGGGAGTTTCAATATTTGTTCTACACGGTCGCGTGGCCCCAGCCGCGATCGCGTAGCTCTGGGTCTTGAAGGTCTGCGATCGCAGGCGTATTTGTGCGTTCACATAAGAGGAATTCTGGGCGCGTGTGAGATTACTCTCCGCGATCGCGACTCATTATATGCGATCGTGTAGAAGGAATGCCTGGGCAGTCTTTTAAAGACCCAAGTCCGAGGGTTTATGTTATTTTCACCATTTTCAAATTTGAGATCTCGGGAGAGGCGTTTTTGGAGGCTTTTGCACCTGGGTAACTTGGGTAAGTGATTTCTATCCATTATAGATCAATTTGCATGATTCCAATCTTAAATCCAACCTTTAATTTCGAAAATTTTGGGTAGAAAATGGGAAAAATGGGATGAACTTCTGTCACGACCCGAAATCCTAAACCGGCTGTGATGGCGCCTATCGTGGAACTAGGCTAGCCAATAACCACATGTTCACAATTTCTTTCAAAATCCCAATCAAATTCCAAGCATTTCATAAATATACGGAGTTTACTAAACAAAGTAGGCCAATAAATAGTGCCACCAAGCCCAAAACCCGGAGCCAACAAGTCATGAGCATCTAAGGAAAATAAGCCAAAGGTACAGCTTCACAAATAAAAGCTAGGTACAACAAGAAGGGAAAAGAGAGATGTTGCGGACGCTGAACAACTACCTCTATATCCCGCAATCCGGCTCCGCGCGAAATAAATGGCTAATGCTCGGTATCTGCACCTGAATCTGCACACAGGGTGCAGAGAGTAATGTGAGTATGCCAACTCAGTAGTAATGAAAAGTAATCAGTCACTCAGCACCTCACAGTCACTCAGCACCTTACAGTCACTCATGCCTCCCAATCACTCGTCACTAGGCACTCGGCACTCTGTGCGCTCACTGGGGGTATGTACAGATTCCGGAGGGGCTCCTTCAGCCCAAGCGCTAATATCACTCAGCACCTCATAATCACTCAACACCTCACAAGCAGGCCCTCGGCCTCACTCAGCAAAACCACTCAAAAGGCTCCTCAGGCGAATCAGTAAAACATGGTACTCGACCCCAAACATCATTTTAAATCTCAAGTAGTGTATATCAGGCTGAGTTTCAAAAACAGTAAGCACAATGTGGCTGAGTGAAATCATCAACAAATAGTGAGGAAAAACAGCAGTAAAAAGCCTCCAAGGGGTCTAAACAGATCGGCACGAGGCCCCAAACATGGCTTATAGCCCAAATATTTCAACAATCTTTAGAACATAATTTAACATCGGGTTTTGAGTAAAATATGCAACTCATTAGTTTCCGCGGAGAGGACCTAGTCCAATCCAAAAATCAGTACGTGTCACATACTCCTCATCCGACATGTGCGCCATTCTAAAATCAGTGAGAAATATGTAGTCTGGGGTTCAATACCCTCAGGACAAGATATATAACCATTACTTACCTCTACCGGGCTGCAACACTAGTCCGCTATGCTCTTGCCCCTCGAATTGGCTCCCGATTGCTCCGAATCTAGGCAAAACCAGTTTAATATCATTAATATATAGCAAAGGAACACAACCCAATCGAAAACTATCAAATTATACAAGAATCTCGAAATTAGGTCAAACCCGAGCCCCGGTCCCACGTCTCGGAATTCGATAATTTTTACATCACTAGAAACCTCATCCTCCCACGATTCTACTCATACCAAAATCACCACAATCGGATCACAATTGCCTACCCAAAACCTCAAAAGAAAATTCCAATTCTCCACCCCTTCTTCCCAACCTTTTCCTACTTAAATCCTCAAATATTCAAGCCTAATCCGAATAAAATAGCATAGAAACGATGTTAATAACCCGAGAACTTACCTTCACTGAAGAATCACGAATTCCCTTCTTCAATTTGCCTTCAAAGAGCTCCTCCCGCATGCAAAAATGGTGGAATGAGACAATTTTCACGGAGGCCCCTTTTTATACTGTTTCTGCCAGCATTTCCGCACCTGCAGACACTTAGTCGCACCTGCGGACCCGTACCTGCGCACCAGCGGAATCCCACTTAACAGACCAATTTTTGCACCTGCGGCTTCACAGGTGCAGCCATCTCTTCGCACCTGTGAAAATTCCCCTGCCCAACCTCCTTTCGCACCTGCACACAGACCTTCGCACCTGCGACATCGCACCTGCAACTACCTATCCGCAGGTGCGGCCAACACCAGAACTCACACCAGCAGTTATTTGCTGCAAATTTCCAAGTTCAAAACCCCGCCAACCATCCGAAATAAATCCTGAGCCCCTCGGGACCCCAACCGAACATACCAACTTAGTCGAGCCTTCGAAACACCAAAAACAACACGAAAGCACCAAAATTACATCAAATTCAAGCCTATGAACTTTGAAACTTCCAAATTTCGCCAACTACGCCGAAACTAACCAAAACACCCCTATTGACCTGAAATTTTGAAGACATATCCAAAATGACATTACGAACCTGCTCCAACTTCTGGAATTCCATTCCGTCCTCGATAGCCTATTTTCCACTGCCGATCGAAAATCGCCAAAACTAACTTTCGCCAATTCAAGCCTAATTTTACACCGGTCATAAAAACTTCTTTCCGAACACACTACTAACTCCCAAATCACCTAACAAAGCTATCCGAGCCATAAAATCCGCATTCTGAGGTCGTTCACCAATAAGTCAACTCTCAGTTGATTTTCTCAACTATTAGGCTACTTTAAGAGACTAAGTGCCTCAATTCTCACTATAACCACTCCGGACCCAAACCAACTGACCCAACACAACAAAAACAGGCTAGCAATATATAACAAATGCAGAAATGGGGGAGACAGGGTAAATCTCACGGAACGACCGTCCGGGTCGTTACATCCTCCCCCTCTTAAACGAACGTTCATCCTCGAACGGGTCTAGAAACACACATGGAGTCTCGAATAAGTGAGGATATCTGTCCCGCATCTCTCCCTCGGTCTCCCAGGTGGCATCCTCCACCGGCTGCCCTCTCCACTGAACCTTCACTGAGACTATATCCTTAGACCTCAGCTTCCTGACCTGTCGACCCAAAATAGAAACTGGCTCTACCTCATATGACATATCACCCTCGAGCTGAACCATTCTTAAGTCCAAAACATGGGACGGGTCACCAACATACTTCCGTAGCATCGAAACATGGAATACCGGATTAATACTCGATAAAATGGGAGGCATAGCAAGCCTATAAGCCACCTCCCCAACCTTCTGAAGCACCTCAAATGGCCCAATAAACCTGGGACTCAGTTTCCCCCTCTTCCCGAATCTCATAACACCCTTCATGGGCGACACCTTCAGCAGCACCTTATCCCCAACCATGAAAGACATATCTCGGACCTTCCGGTCCGCATAACTCTTCTTCCTAGACTGCGCCGTGCGAAGCCGCTCCTGGATCAACTTTGCCTTACTCAATGCATCCTGAACCAAGTATGTGCCCAATAGCCTAGCCTCGCCCAGCTCAAACCAACCAACCAGAGATCTGCACCTCCTACCATATAAAGCCTTATACGGAGCCATCTGGATACTCAATTGATAGTTGTTATTATATGCAAACTCCGCTAGTGGCAGAAACTGGTCCCATGAACCACCAAAGTCAACCACACAAGCACGCAACATATCCTCCAAAATATGAATGGTACGCTCCGACTGCCCGTCGGTCTGAGGGTGAAACGCTGTGCTCAACTCGATGTAAGTACCCAACTCTCTCTGAACGACTCTCCAAAACTGAGATGTGACCTGAGTGCCTCTGTCGAAAATGATAGAAACTGGAAACCCATGCAATCGGACAATCTCCCTGAGATAAATCTCAGCTAACCTCTCCGAAGAATAAGTAGTACCAACAGGAATGAAGTGCGCGGACTT